>ML208442.1:60708-74581 GCA_004369065.1 Pluteus cervinus
TACCGCCGGCCCAGCCGCCTGGTTGCAAAGGCCAAAGAGATACAGTAGAAACCTCGAACAACAATTGGATTATGAATAGTCCTGATGGACAATATATTACGGTTAATGCAGAGCCACACTAATCGAAACTGTCAAATAAAACAACGAGCACTCCCCTAGGTCGAAAAAACGTCGAGACAGAAGGGAAGGGCCACACGAAATGGAAACCAATGTCCATAATACGAAGAGGAACATCCACCATAGCGAGAAGGATGATTGTGACCTTCTTTCGTTGGTGGAGAAAAGGGGTTGGGTAGTTGGGTACCAGGTCGCTGTTCAGCAAGTGCCCATGCATTCGATGCAAACCTAAGTTTGGTCACCTTCGACTTGACTGACATTCCCTCTGGCATTGCTTTGCCCGGAGCATAGCCACCCTCCGAGGATGGAGGTGGATAGAAAAGTGTGATTGTCCGGGCTCGAGGAGCAGCAGACATAAAGCCAGGTCACGGGAGTGGATGAGCAGCTTCCGCTGAATCCTATCATGAAAAACAGAGTTTAGGACGAATTTGGGTGTGCCATACGCTGCAAACATGCATTAGCGCGAGAGACAGAATCGCAGGGTGCAGCACAAGAGTCGTGGAAGGATTGTACGCGGATATTGACGGCGTAACGGCGAATATTGTTTTGAACTCGGATGATTCCCATTGCCATGGGATGAGGTGCAATGATACGGGTCCAGGCCCAAAAACAAAGTCCTCGATGCCGCATATGTTCAACGTGCTAGTTGTAATCCCCTTCTCGTTGGTCGATGCCAGTGGACGAAGGTAGTCGCTCGGTAAATTTAGTACCCCGACACCAACGTTCAAGGCGAGATGCTGAGCGGGGAGGTGTCGGGTGACTTTACGAAGGGATTGATACCCGGGGATGAATTGGAGATTTGCGAGTGAATGTCACTGCGTAAAAGCAAGTCTACACCAACGAAGGTGAGGGAAGTGGATTGATTAACACTTGCAAGTGGAACACCGCATGCATCTGAAACGATTTGTAACGCAGGGGTATAGTCCAATCCCGTTGTTCGAACCCAAGGTGGAATAATTCTTGGAATGACGGAAGCTAGATGGGCAACGGAAGGACGTTGATTATTGATAAGGCAGGGCATGCTACGTTTTGCACAATTGTGGCAGCACCTGCGATGCGCCCCGAAGAATCTGTAGCTTGTATCATGTTGCGACTTCAAAGGCTATATGCGGGTCTGTAGAGACAATATACATCGTAGCGCGTAGATCGACCAGAATTACGAAAATTCAAGGTTTTGGTTCTTCCAACCACCCCCGTACTCGGGTCGAACTGATGAGTTTCCAGAAGGTCAGTAAAGCCGTCAACTTCATAGATCGAGATAAACGCACCTTGACCTAATTTGTAAACGAGAGCGTTCTTCAGATCGTTGAGTCGAAGGGGCGGGAAAGTTGTTTCGTGCTGGGATTTGAAACCCACAAATGGAGGGGGACGAGGTCAGGAGCGGAGACAAGTGGGGTTCAAGTTCGCGGTTGTGAACCACGAACGAGAATTTGAGGAGGGGATACGTCGGCATGCTGGTACAAGTAACGCCGCCGTGAGGAGTAAAAATGTGCCTGCCAGCTCAACTGAGAACCAGGAACATCCAACTCGGACACTAAGCCAAAGAGGACAGCTTTCGCAGCATAGAACAAGGTCGATGCAAGAACGGTCGGATTGACTTTGAGCATGGGCGATAATGCAGGCAAACTCCTGATGAATAATACATCAGAAATAGCGCCGGGGGCACTGTCAACCCACTGAATTGGGGAAAAGCGTCGGAGCCAGTAATCACAGGGGGAAGCGTTGATTTCTGTCAAGACTTTAGTCGCTCGACGAGAAGATTTGGTGACCTCTGCAGCGTTATGGCAGATAATACGGGACTCCGTGGAAGGGGCGAGTCGTTCAGGAGCGAAATTGCAGCGAGACGATGCTGTGATGACCTAAAAAGCTGCTGCGCGAAACCACAAACTGGGATCGGAAGGAATAGCGTAGTGGTCCAGGGAACCCAACAGACCGAGCCAGTGCATAAAACGTGGAAGGAGATGGGGCAGGCTGGTGATTGCCATACACGATTGTAACGTCTGGATTTCCGAACGACGATGTGCGGAGGTGCAGGCGGGAGAGAGTAGGAGTGGTTGCAGTGGAGAGCGAGTTCCTCTGCAGCTGGTGGAAATGTGCCAAGCTGTGAAGATTGGGATGGGGGCAAAGAAGATAATTCATCGTGAAAGGCTCAAAACAGTACCGGGCGATAAATTCGGTGGTTGAAGTGCCATAGAATAGGGGAATTGGTGGGGACTGTCACGCAGCTAGGGTATGAGAAGGGAGATATCGATTCGTCCTAATGATTAGCGTTTTGGTGGACATCCACCACAACACTCTTGCTTCCGGGAAGTTTTCTTCGATGATATAGCCATATCACCTAGATTCTTAGGTCAAGTTGAGCAAAGTGCGAGGTGACGTGATCCCTGCTGAACACTAACCCGAATGTCAAGACTCAGAAGCTGAAGATAACGATAGCTGCGCTATAGCGAGCGATCTTCGGTTCGAACAGACTCGAGATCTAGTCCAAGGCCGTGCGGAAGCAACTCCCAACGACGGGCTGCAAGGAAACGGGGTCAACTAACATTCAAACGACTAGAAAGCGCTCTGTTTTACTCAAGGAAAAGCCAGAAAAAATCGTGAAAAAACGTACAATCAATCATGCGTCCACGCGTCGGCGAGGACTGACATATTGATGAGTTGCGCAAGCAGATAAGTGATAACATAACGAACACCAGACCTGTTCTCAGACCTCGTCATGGATCGAAAAGGAATGTCGGTAATTTCCGGACCAGCATCCTCAGTCTTCCCTTCAAGCACGAATGGACTACACGTAGACCGACGGGGTATATGCTGGTATAGGCACGCATGCACGCATATGTAGCGAGCTAGCCAGCCCAGGTCATCTCGAAGGAGGAAAGGTTATGGCGCCGGGCTCGAACCAGGGGGCTCACGGCGCGATCGACTCTCGACTCTTGACGCGTTCAAACCTCGGTCACCTCAGTCAGTCACCTCAGTCGACGTCTCTTTCAGCAGACTCTAGCTCAAAACGCCTCAAAAATGGCCAATTTGTTCGCTTTGCCAAGTCTGCTAACGACTGGAGCGCGTACGACGTCATCGCGTACAACATCACCTTCTCGCCTGTCGCCCCAGACGAGTTCTTTCAGGACCCGGGAAGCTCCCGCCATTTGTTGTCCGCGATTTTGCGGATTTGAGGGCCAAAAATGAGTAAATCTATGTCCATTTTCGCGGATTTGGGGCCGAATTGAACGAAAAAATTGGCTTTGACTGTCGGAATTTGCGGATTTGAGGCTGATTCGGGAGCTTGATCTCCCAATCCAGGGCCGTCTGGGACCAAAACGGCAACAAGGTCCCGCAAGGCGGAAAAAATATGCCATTTTGGGGCAACCTGTGTCCAAAATTGCGGATTTGAGGGTCAGAATGTTGCGGATTTGAGGCCAAAATTCGCGATTTTTCCGGACAACAAACATAGGGAGCTTCCCGGGTCCTGTTCTTTCCCTCTGCCAGTGCCGGAGCGGACATATCGCTTGACCACCTAGATCCCGCCATTCTCACCGCTCTACCTGGCGCCAATGACGACAGCCTTTCGGATGAGGTCGTTGAATACCTCAATTATCTCGACTTCGCCGTTAGGGACCTCCAAGACGGCGATGTCACCCAATTTGCTCGAGAGACTCTCAGACTTTTGGGCTTCAAAGCGCGCAACATCCTCATACCCACGCGTTACTCCATTTCTTACACCATCTGCGGTGACCCGAGTCAGTCCGCGGATATGCCGGTCTGCCTTATGTGCTTTCCAATTCTAGTCTTACTTGTGTTCCTCAAGGAGAAGATCCTTTCAAAGATGCCCAACGCAGAGTTCGGGGTTGTAGCAGGGGCTATCGCAGCCTTCCAGTCCAACAATGCAACGCGTGAAGAGGCGGGCCTCCCTCCCTTGGCGTCATGACTATCCCTTGCATCACGATGTCTGGCACTCGCCCAACCTTCTATCTTGTCCCAGTCACCCAAGAGCTTAGTACCGCTGTCGCCACGGGTCAATATCCTGCTACACAAACTCGCGTTTTGAAGTGTGTCACCGTACCGGGGCCAGAGCATATACAACGCGCCAATGATGGAATGAAGAATTCAGAATATAGAAAGCTCGCACTCAAGCGGTTCCTCGCATTCAAGACGTTGGCGAAAAGTTACTGGGATCAGATGTCATCTGGGTTTTAGGAGATGTCGTATATTCGTAAAATCAGGTCAACGAGTTGTACAAGAACGTGGCAGTGAACACAGTTACGCACCGACGCCTCTTGCAGCGAAATGAAGAAAACCTGAAGTTGAAATGTTCGATATCCGGCACTGACTTTCCCCTGAAGTTACAGTATGACGGTTGTTGGATCACTTTCCCGCAGCTTCCGTAGCCTTCAGTCCAATATAGCGAGGGGCAAATGACGCTCCCACTAGATCACGATCAATAAAGTCGTAATAATCGGACCCTCCCCCTTCGTCGTGATATGAAATTTCCGAGATAAGCTATCAAACGTGTTGAGCATCGGTCCGGGAGCCATAGGTGATAGTTGTGTCGAGAAAAGCCTTGATGCCGGTACAGCGGTTTTGAGCGGGGTAGGGCGGAATTGAGGGTAGGGATCCGCCCAAAGTAGGAGTCGGGATGATTGTGGAATGCCTTCACGAGGAACGACATACCGTGGAAGTAGTTGCAGAAGGGTCTGAAAAGGTCTGAAACAACGCATAGTGGACAACGGCAGGGCTTTCAAGAGAGCGCCCAATTTTCGGCAAAGACGAACGATCTGGAAACGGGAATTCACTGCGATGCTTGTAGAGGCAGAATATTTCCTTGTTTCTTCACTTGTGGTATATTGATAAGTTACGATAAAATTACAGAAATCGCCAGCGCGATCTCCAATCCCCATATCCAACTGAACTCGGACATATTATGCCAATCTCACCACCGGCAATTCCGACATATGGACCTTGGCCTGACCATACGGCACCATCCTATACGTTGTCCTCCCTCCAACGCAACTTGGGTTTGTCGGGACACGATCCGGCGTAGCTCCAAGATACAAACCCCAATTAATCGGGCACCCTTGTACGAAAACAGACCCAGCATCTGTCCCAGGCACGAAGGGCGTTTGTGGAGAAGAACTGGGAGGGTTATACGTTAACGTCGACGGATCTATCGCAACAGCCCAGTTCCCATTCCCTTGGAAGTAATATTCCCTCAGTTGAGGGAAAGGCAAATCCGTCATCTCCGCACCATTCCCGTCAAACCAGTGGTGAGGGAAAGTGCTGGCAGTGGAAATCGGGGAAAGGTCCAGTGAGTAAAGCACGTTTCCGACATAGACGGATACGGCGCCGTTGGAACGGGGTTCAGTTCGGACCTTGGCTCCAATGCTGAGGGTGAAGATGGATATGCCAGGTGTGAGGGAAATTTTGAAGAGGCCTGTTGTTGGATCCGGGGTGAGAGATGTTTGGGCACCGTTCACGGTTATACTAGATGTCGAGGAAACCGACCAACTAGGCACCCGGACGTATAAATCGAAAGCAGACGCTGCGACGGCCGAGTACGTGAGGTTGCCCATGAACGGGTATGCGGTACTGCACTCAACCGTCACTTTGCCACCATTGATATTGGTTGTGACCGTGGACGGGGAAAGCAAGGCGTGGACGAGACCGGTGTTACCATACGTAGCCCAGCTGTTTGAAAGGAATTTGGGCCAGCCTTGTGGGTGATTCACCACGCAGCAAGGGTAGAACGTCTCCATACTGTAAGTTGTTGCCCAACCGATGCTGGAGGTGGTGAAAACTCCGGGACCATTGATATTCCCACCACCTGAGTTGTTGGTCCATGGAGCGTTTGGCTGGTCCATGTATTGATGCGCCCAGTGGTCCCCTGTAAGCATCACAGGAAGTGCATTGAAGATGGTACGCTCCGCACGATCAGCGAAATCGTTGTCGCCAAGGGCGTGGTAAAGATATGCGAGGGAGTAGGCAGTCTCCACAGCGGTGCAGAGCTCGCTGCCCATGTACGGAGCTGCGTCACGCTGGATCTCGTCAGCTAGAATTGATCCAGATGGGGAACCATGGTAGGTAAAGGTCCAGGAGACAGCGTCGTGGGCGGTCTGAATTAAACTATCGTTATGGGTGAAACGACGGATAACCGCGGGGTGTTTGAGGCCTATATAGTGGTCAGCCTCTCGATGGTTCTAGAGTATATGCGAGATAAAACCAACCTTGACCGACGTTCACACCGTGCAAAAAGGGGAACGAAGGGTTTCCTGTAGTTGGATCCGAAACCACCTGCATGTATACACCATTGGTGTACCACGCATCCCATCGGAAGTGAGTTTGAACATGCAACATCCCCATATTATCCCATATAACCGAGTCACCCTGAGCATCTGGGTGATTTTCGAGGAGCCATTGCATGGAAACAATGAGGTCGTGATATCGAGCCTGACCCCACGAACAGTCGAATCCACTCCCGCAATTCGTGAAGCCTTGGCCTCCATTACTGAGCATAGAGTGAGTGATACTCATGAATGATCGCATGCTCTGCACTATCCGTCCTGTCCAATTTGAGTCGGCCTCAGCGAGTTGTATGAACCCCAGAAGGAGTGGCGTCCTAGCCCACATATTCCGGTCACTACCGACCTCCGGCCCAATCCATCCATCTGCAGCCTGGAACGAAAGGACTGTATTCGCGGCGGATTGTACTTGCGCCTTTAGTCGAGGGTCATTTAAACCATACGCAAGAGGGACCAGTCCGTTGAACCAGTACGGAAGGCCTTCGTTGAGGTTACTGTATTCGTTGCCACCGCCAGAGCCGGATGGCTGTAACCATCGCGAGGTAGCGACGTAAGCGTAGAAGTCCGCCTCGTGACCGGCAAGACCATTTGCCATGGTCTGCATCTCGGATAGCAGCCATCCTCCGGGTTGAACGGAGCCGAGAGGGAGTGGTGAAAATGTCCAAGGGACCACTGAAGCTTCGCGTGAGATGATGGTCTTGATTTAGGTAGAGTGCACTCACAAGTACGGCTAGAATCTTGTGCAGCAATAGCACCTATAATCACGGAAAAGGTTGCGCCCAGTCGAAGCACTGGTGAGAGCAATGAGCGGGTCATATTGGGCGAATGAGAAGCTTGGTGAGTTACCTTCTCCAATTCAACAGCGCACTTATATGTTTCTCAATTACTCTGCATCTGCTGCATGATCAGTGGACCTCAAGGTGAACAGCTAGGAGAAGTGTGAGCCTGACTGGAGTTGAGCCCCATATATCACGTACCTCGAACGATGAAAGCTTCCTTTGCGCTGCGCCATGGGTTGTTTCAACGATGGTTAAGGCGCGTGACATGGGTGTCGGGGTGGAAGTTCACGTTTTCAAGCCGTCGGCAAATGATTCGGCGGTGCCCGTCTCCGTCACCCACGCGCCCCATGACTTCTCAACTTCTCAAGTTCTTGGTTGTTGCTCGATGGCCTTCTCGTTCTAGTGCTCGCCATCAAACCGAATGCATCTATCAAGAAGCTACAGGCTATGATATGATCCACCACAGGAAGGAAAGGCATATTTGGAAGTGATAGTGTGGAATTTCGACCAACGCCATCAACTCGATAGATCTGATAGCAGCTCTCATTTCCAGGACCTCGTCTCGCTGGTAGGCAAGTTTTGGTCTTGACCATGGGTGGTGTACTTACATTCAAATGCAGAATTGCGAGATACGGAACGTCCGTAAGATGGTCTGTTCGTCGACGAAAGACAGCACCCCTTTCCTCGTAAGTCTACTACCCCACCATATGCACTGGTACGCGAATCAAGACTAACATTCGTAGAATAGTCAATTTATGCTTCCCCGTGATCGGACCGTCGTCCAGGGGATATGATCTTTCTCAAGTTTTTTGCGTTCTCGACACCATCTGCGCTTCCGGTGTATCCGAATTACCAAAACCGACACCCATCCATCTTCCAATTTTGTTCCCATTCCCCGTTCTGTAGTGCAATCTTATCATCGGTATCGTCGCGTCTTGAGGTGAAACGTGAATTTGAACCAGATTCGAGTTCTACGTTAGCCTCGTTGCGCTCCACCTCTGGTCTCTTCTCAACGAAGTCGATTGTCAAGCACCTTAGCATTGATATGAGTGCAACTCTGACCCCGTCGTAATCGAGCTTACACCGCATCGAGGGTGGCGAGTGGATGCTAGCGGCGCGTAGCGCATAAACGGAATCTGTCGCCAGAACCCAACGCTCCCTTCACGAATTTTAGTCGTGATCTCGACTCCGTTATCCATCCACCACAATTCACGTAGTGGCACAGACCCACAGCTGTGTCTACAGTACAACTGGTGTTTTCAACTCCAACACTATCAGTGCCCTTTCTACCAACATCGCGTCTTTGTCACCAAATTCGCCTATTAACTCCACCCCCAGAAGAATGAACCGCACACCGGAGATACGGAGATGGCGACAGAAGATCTTCCTAGCTCCCACGCCGTACCCCCTTCTCCCCAACCGACATCTGCAGCCACATTCGGTTGAAGGACCACACTCCAACCCCAATCCCAACCTCCAAGCGCTAGAGCGAGAAATAGCAAGGGGCGCCAATCTTGGGCGGAGATCATGTAAAGGAGATGGGGAGGGATGGAGAGTGTGGGAGATGGAGGGAGTGTTGGTGCTCGATTGGAACAATGTGGTTGTTGACGCGTACGTAGGATCGTTGGACGTGCAGCGCGTGCGGTATGGGGTGCTTGTGGGAAGAAATCGAAACCGTCACAATGCTGAACGTCGTTCCAAGTCCCAAAACTGATCGATTATTAGGTCTTAGGCTTGACGCGGTCTCGAAGTTACAAGCTACAAGTCCCAACGTCCCACCCGTTGATCGCTCACCTCCATTATATTGTCCGACACATTCGCCACTCTGCCTCACCTCTCTCCGACAGTTCAACGTCATGAAGACCCTCGCATAGCACAGTAGGAACTTGTCAGACGTTCAGGACGCCCGTGAACGCCGCCCTTTCCACTTCAAATCTTTCCACACCTCAAGTTGGACTCAAAGAGCTCCGATTGCTTTATTTATGGCTGGCACTTCCCGCCGCATTGGACTCGCATTGACCTCTTGCACCTCCCCATTCTCCGTAATTGTGCTGTCCCAGTGCGAATGGTCGGTCGTTCCACGCCTTAATGGCAGCCTTCCCTGTCTTGTTCGAGCCAATTTTTTGTCAACTGGTGTTGCTGGCATTTTCAACCCAAATACAAGGACACCTTTGCTTCGGCATCACCTCTTCGTCACTAAATCCGCCTCGTTCATCTGCTCCGAGCATGGGCGTATTGCTCATTCGATATGAAGACGAGGATGGCAGATGCTCCTTGCCAGCTCCCCACCCGTATCCTCTCCTCAACCGACATCTATGGCAATCTTCAAGCGCTATAGAACATCAGGTCGGGCAAACTACGTCTTTCTAAGATGCAACACGAATGGGATTCAAGACCACTCTGTCATGGAAGACGGGAGATGAAAATCAGAGGCAGAGATGGAGGATTTGCAATACCTTCTGCACTATTTCGACCCTTTTCCTGAGTCTGTCAATGGCGAGCAGGACGCAGAAATGTGACGTCGGCAGCGCTGTTTTCCAGGCCTCTGGTTGGGTTCGGTTGGGTTCGGTTGAGGAAACGGAGTGAGCGCCGCGAGAGCGAGTACAAAAGACTCGAAGTTTTTCGTGACAGGTCAGTGATTATCAATTATTCGGCATAAGTCGATAACCCAGCTCACCCCAAAACCGTGTTTTAGGAATTTTTCGGTTACCCCTCCGTCATCCACCTATGGGGTTTTGCACCTCCCCTCACGTGAAGTTCAAGATCGATCCACACCATAGTGGCAGCATTTGAGCCGGAATCGTACTTTTGCCCGTGGACCAGACCTCACTGCTGGATATACTGCTGGGTTTCTACCGTAACTGCACGGCCAGATTGCCTTCGCGCCACCCAAAAGGCTGCCCTTCATCGATCTGTACCCCTTACACCCTTCTGCTCCAAACTGACCCCAGAGACGATACGAAATGCTGCTAGTGGAGGAGGTGAGATCTGGATGCATTATTCAAGATGTTGGCTGCATACGAGGCCCTTCTCGGACCAGGACCGGTAGCACGCGTTCGCGTTGCAGTCGGGCATACATCCAGAGGCCGGTAGTCTCCGTCTAGTTCTAGAGATGACCCTTCCGAAGCCAACAAGACTTTCGCAGGTGCGATTCTTCCATGAGTGGGGGGTGTAGGACATGGGATGACGACTGAGAGTGGTGAGGAAGTTGTGAACTGAGGAAATGGTGTGGTAGAATCGGGAGATGCACAAGCAGTCCCCCCCTCCACAGCCGTATTTGCGACTTGGGCGAAGTGGGAACTGAACGAGGTATGGGGGTGGGTCTTGTTCGTCTGTCAATCCTTGGGTGATCATGCTGGTAGTAGACAAGGTCGGTGAAGTGGGTATCCTGCTGCCGCCGCTATATTACATGTGACCTTGGCCTTGAGCTTGAATAGTGCTTGAATCTGCGTGTGCATCTGCGGTTGTTGCATCAGGTCTATTTTGTATCCAACAAACGTAGGGCTGGGATAGGTTGATAGGGTTCCTGCTGCTGGTATTGTGGTGTTGAGGGTGACTGGCATCCTAGGACACCGCACATGAAGGTGTCCGTTCGAGCATGGATTTAGGCAGCCACTGTCCTCATTGAAGGATAGGGAGAACGACAATTCGACCGATGGTCAAAGAAGAAGGGACTCGCGTTCACCAAATGGAAGATGAACCAGTCCGTCACAGAGCCGATTGCAAAGGGACATCCCGCTTGTCAAATTGACACACATTCAGGACTACGAAATGTTTACATACCTTCGTCGCCTCTACACTGCCAATTTCTTCGCGCATCTGTCAACTAGTTTCTTCGTCGCTCGGGGGCGCAGGATAGACGGTAGGTCAGTGGCGGGAACGGAAGGGAGTCTTAGCAGAAACCCTTCCCATCTCTCCTTCCACACGGAGAGCAAAAGGGTCTAAATCCTGCTTCCCGCCTGTTTTCTACCACAGACTGAGACACGGTTCCGAGTCGCACCCTTGCGATTGCCCCACAACCCTATTGTCGGCCTTTCTCCTGTCTGGAGCCTCAGATCTCATAGGGCATACGGGATTGACCTCACGATTCGCCTGCACGATACTCAAGTTTTCATATCCAATCCCTCCACGGGATCGGCCTTGTCTGCGCACAAGGTCGTGTCTCGAACGGCATGTTCTCTCTACGGCACACTGTCTAAGGCTATAAGTTGATAACCTAACTCACCATTGTAGGTAGAGGAGCTGCCCTTTTTCTCAAGCTTTCGGTTGTCTCTTCATCCAATGCAAGTTGCAAATCCTTCGGTATGGCGGCTTGTACTTCCCCTTTAGTTTCGCTGTGGACAATACCTCATCTATACCGCCAAATAAACAACTCGTGTTGTTGGGCAGTTTTGATTGCAACACCATGCTCGCCACCAAATGCCCTGCGATTCGCACTCCTTACGCACCTATCGTCCAGGTTGACCTCGCCCCGGTGGTCGGGAAGTTAACCCCACTTTCCAGGGGCTAAGCCACAATAAAGCGCCTTGGGAGAAGTGAAATATATGACAACTCTGTTGTAGCGGGAGACAAAGACAGACAGAGATGGACAGTAGCTTCTGAATCCCTGCTACCCGATTCGGACTATCAGCGCAGGTGTAACGCCTACGTCGACTACGACATCTCACGGGCTTGCGTTTAGGTTTTGGTCAATTTCGAACCGAACACTGGAAGCAGGAGCATGAGCCGTCGGCGCGAGTTCGTGGCTGGATGCACATAGCTGCAGTTGAAACGGTCGCATACCAAAGCCTCAAGTTCAACCAGACTCCATCTGCAGGCCGTGTCGGTCACAGCACCAATCCCAACTCCTCGATCTACTTCGCCTGGCTCGTGTTAGCTGCGAACCCCAAGAGACACGAAACGCTGCCCGTGCAGTCTCGTGGAATGGTTTATCATGATGATGTTGTGGTGTTCCGCCCGTGGTTGTGGGTGGAGTACCGATATGCGAACTCGAGAGCCAGGCTCGACGGGATATGCCAGTCGGTTGGGTGTTGAAAAACTATTCGAATTCCTGCTCTTATCGATCTACAATCTCTATTAGCATATCACCAGGATAACTTGTATACCACAATGGGAATAGAGAATACTATCGCTAAGTTGTAGACGTCGTGGTCAGCACCACACACAACCGCGAATAACGTCCAAGATGACTTGTAGTCTGTCTCTATCCTCATAATCAGTCACATCGGAAACAGTAAATCGAAAACTTAGCTCGAATGATGACACCCCGTTGTCATCCCATCTTCCGTCGTCTCGCCGAATATTGGAGTCAAAATTGCCTGTGTGAATCACGGCGCGTTTGAATAATGGGTAATGGCCTCCGAGACCCGTAGGATCGACTTGACAACTCGAACGGAGAGTAACACCAACCCGTACGATCTGGGAAAATGTTGACAGTGGGGATGGCGAGCGGAGGAGAACATGGTGCAAGGTAGAGCGCCAGCGTGACACACCCTCTTGGCTCGTCGTGACAGATTGCGGTGACAAGACACTTGCGCACTCCTCCATTGTCTCCAGCTGAGCGCCCACCACAATCTTCATAACTATGAACTTCAACCACAACGCCGTGGCAACATTTATAAATTGCGTTTTCAACAACACAATTACCAAGTATTCCTTTCCTGATGCGCAACCGGCACACCGTCTACTCCCAGCAAGTCCAAGTCCATTCGCAACGCCAGGTTTGGGGATGGGTCCGATGCTGGAATCTATTGGAAAGGGTGTGATCATTGGTTTGACGAGAATCTTAGGGAGCATCGAGGTATCCTTGATCTGCTATAGCAGAGAATACGCGCTAACGGTTATATAGAAAACTCCTCAGCACCGAGACGTGGTTAATGCTCTTACGAAGACAATATCAGACCTGAAGATACTCTCAGATGAGATCCCAGCCAGAGAAGGGGATAGTGAATTCCTCCATCGTTTCACCAGGTATTGAATTCATTCAAACTATTGCGGTCTTAGCATGGTAATTCCAAATTACAGTCACTTAAATAAGGTTCAAGATGGCCTATCTCGGCTGCATGACCACCCCAAGTATCAATATAGAGCTGTGGCAAAGGAGATTGCCCAGTGCAACACCAATTTGCAACATCATCTAACTATACTTGCAGTAGGGTTTGATACTTTTGTTGTTGCTCCTACTCATGGACTTAATAAAGGTATCAAGCAATCAAATACTCCTTCAAGAGCTGGGGAAGAGGGTGACAGAGATTAAAGCAGTGGTTAAGGAGGTCCCAATGGGGCTTGAAATCAAGGGTGATCTGGTTTTTGAGGATGCAACAGGAGGAAAACATAGGCTTTTGTTGGAAATGATCACATCAGTCAAGGTAAGTCTTGGTATGAACATAAAATACATACTAATATTCAAATCACAAGCAATTTGAAACACATATGAAGGCAATGTTTATGGGCAACGAAAGGCCTGAAAAAAACAAGGCCTTGCTGGAATATGTTGATGCCAATGCATTTGAGCTATACACTGACAAGGGAGGTGTTATCAAAAAAAATGCTGATCTGTCACAGGTAGCCAACAGAAACACTACTGTCAAAATGAGAGTTGTGGTAGATAGGAAGCAACAGCCAAGGTTAAGGAGTAACCAAAACAGAGAGATTGTGGCTAGTTTTGAATATGGTGAAGAGATT
>ML208443.1:0-27670 GCA_004369065.1 Pluteus cervinus
GCGCGGCCGATTATGAGGGCGGTAAGAGAAAGAGGTCTTCAGGGGAAAATGACCACAGAGGTGACCGAGATTCCAATCAATGTTTGAAGCGAAAGGAAACTACGAAAAGGCGATTGCAGCTCACCGGTCAGCGTATGTCATAGAAGATGAGCATTAATCTGGAGTAGGAGTAATGGATCGTCCAAGAACTGGTCGGTCGGGGTCTTCTATATATACGGGGTGATTCCTGCCTTTTGTGAAGGCAATACAGTATGGAAGATCTGTAGTTCCACCATGAATGGCCATGTATGCAGACGCGACGCTGGCTGTATCGGACAAATGTCCTGCACACCAACACGCAGGACTCCAGAGTAGCGCGCTCCGTATCTTTTTCCTCGTCGACAACGTGGGGAACGATGATTCGACAATTTCCGTCAGTATAGTCAACATAGAAGTCGAGAACGAGGACACAAAAGAGGCCACAAAGAGGGCAGAGCAGAGTAGTGTGTATTTTATTGGAGGTGACGCCCAAGCAGGACCAAAGCCATTTCGGGCCTCCTTCCTGATGTAGGGCGCACGGACCCTCCGATCGCGTAGAATTTTGAAATCCAGGGTCGCTGATGGAGCGTACCGCAGTCACCATGGCCAGGGATGCCCATAAAAATTCTCGGTGTGGTTTTCCCATCATCCCGCCTTCGCCTCTCCACAAATTGAAAAATGGATCTTCAAACTCGTCCTCAATTTGCTTTTTTCTCTTACTTTCTCTTGCCTCAACTTATAGTATGTGTCTTCGTTGCTTACCGCTTCTCCTTATTCTGGCGTATCACCGCGTTGATCGCGTTGATGGCAAATGCGACCTTCGGATTATCATCCACGACGGGCGATGCTTTTCAAGATTATTGTATAGGGACGGCTATTGTAACAATGGCCGTTACAACGACTCACTTGTTGTTCTTGACAAATCCCGAGAAGGATTTCAAGCACGAAAGCGATTCACATCCTGTACAAGCGTTGTCTGTGCCCCAAAGACTGATCTGGGGATTTTCTATCCACTGGAACCCTCGTAATGTCGGTTGGAATACTGAAGTATGTGATTTTAGTTTTCTGTCTCTCTCTCTATCGATTCTATCTGTCCTTACAGGTCATCAACCTCCCACCAAGACCAACCACCGGACGTTGGCGTTTTGTGCTCGACAGTCTCCTGCGAGCCGTTTGGTTTTTCTTCTTACTAGATCTCGTACAATCCTACATCCACACCAATCCCATCTATTCATTATCCGGACAAGCCGCAGTCTCTGTCAAGAGTCAAGGTTATTTCTGGCGCTGCCTCAACATTCTTGCGCAGGGAGCTTCACCCTATGGCGTAATGAACTTGCAATACTCGCTATTGTGTGCCTTTCTCGTCGCCCTAGGTATCTCTGAACCTAAACACTGTCCAAACGCCTTCGGGTCTTGGGCCGATTCATACACGGTTCGACGGTTTTGGGGGTAAGTTCATCTCATCCAGGTGGGTATACTCTCTCTCATACAACTTGTATTCAGTCGTACCTGGCATCAGAATATGAGACGAGTAAGTCCGGTTTCGAATCGATCCTTATCAACGATGCTCATCCCTCGATGAGTTCATGACGTCGTATGGGAAATGCGCTACCAGTTTGTTAGGTTTCAAACCCGGGACATTGGGTTCATCCTATACCCAATTATACGTAGCCTTTGCACTATCGGCGGCCATTCATTCTCTTGGTGATCGTATGGTTGGGCTTGAATATCTAGGCTGCTCTGGTCGTTTCTTCATGAGCCAAGCCATAGCCATCACATTCGAAGATATGGTGATTGCGGCTGTTCGACGTCAAGGTGTCAAAGTTCCTGGGATGGTGGCTCATCTTGTAGGATATGTCTGGGTCTTCGTTTGGTTTAGTGTTTCTATGCCCTGGTTGCTTGACTGGGGTCTACGTGCTGGGTTTGGGCCATCGGAAGTCCTACCAGTCCAACCCCTGCGTACTTATGTCCTTCAGAATTCAACTCTGTATTGATATTAATCGTTCTTACAGCCATGTGCCTCATACGAACAATCGGACGCGTGATAAAAAGAAAATCTTTGTTTTTTGAATGATTCGACCAGGCAAATCCAAGAATCGCGAAAGGACAACTCCTCTCAGAGGGCGCTAAATCTTGACGCCCACGTCAACGGAGTAACCGCCCAGAGTATCGTCAACGTCATCAGCAGGACGTGGAAACGGCCAAAGTACAGACCAGCCAAAGGACGGCGATCGATTGCCGCTGGCCAGATCCAGGGTCGGGATGATTCTGTGCCGAGGGACAAAAAAATACTCGGCATCGTTTCCATGCCGTCTCACGACGAACTTCAGATGAGTGTTCAACCTCGTCCTCAATTTCTCCTTTTCCCTGGCTTTCTCTTGCCTCACCTCTTTGTGAGCATCTTAGTTGCTTACCGCTTCTCCTTATTCTGGCGCATCACTGCGCTTATCGCCTTGATTGCAAATGTGACCTACGCATTATCATGCACGACGGGCGATGTCCTTCAAGACTATAGTATAGGGTCAGGTCTTATGGCAATGATCTTCGCTATGATTTATCTGCTGTTTTTGACAAACCCTGCTCGAGATTTCAAGCATGAAAATGATTTACACCCTGTACAAGCGTTGTCTGTTCCTCGAAGATTGATCTGGGGATTCTCTATCGCGTGTACCCCTCGTAATGTCGGTTGGAACACCGAAGTACGTGACCTGATATTTTTCTTCTCTATCGATTCTATGTGTCCTTCTAGTACCCCAGCCTTCCACCAAGACCAACTACCGGACGTTGGCGTTTTGTGCTCGACAGTCTCCTACGAGCCGTTTGGTTCTTCTTTGTGATAGATGCCGCACAAACCTACGTCCACACCAATCCCATTTTCTCATTATCCGGACCAGCTGCAGTCTCTATCAAGAGTCAAGGTTATTTCTGGCGCTGCGCCAACATCATTGCGCATTGCGGATCAGTCTATGCCATGATGAACTTGCAATACTCGATATTGTGTGCCTTTCTCGTTGCCCTAGGTATTTCTGAACCTAAACACTGTCCGAACCTCTTCGGGTCTTGGGCCGATTCATACACGGTCCGACGGTTCTGGGGGTAAGTTCATCTCGTCCTCGTGTGTATAACTATCTCATAAAACTTGTATTCAGTCGTACCTGGCATCAAACTATGAGACGAGTAAGTCCGGCTTCAAATCAATCCTTCTCAGAGACGCTCACCCATCCATCAGTTCATGAACTCGTGTGGAAAATGCGCTGCCAGGTCATTGGGTTTCAAACCCGGGACATTGGGTTCATCCTTGACCCAGTTATACGCAACCTTTGCGCTATCGGCATTCATCCATTCTTTTGGTGGAGATCGTATGGTTGGGCTCGAATATATAGGTTGCTCTGCCCGTTTCTTTCTGAGTCAACCTATAGCCATAACATTCGAAGAGATGGTCATTGCGTTTGTTAAACGTCGAGGTCTCAAAGTTCCTCCGACAGTGGCCTATCTTGTAGGATATATATGGGTCTTCGTTTGGTTCAGTGTTTCTATACCCTGGTTGCTTGACTGGTTCATACGTGCTGGATGTGGACTATCAGAAGTCCTACCAGTCCAACCCCTGCGTACTTTCCTTCAGAATTCGACTTTGTATTAATCGTTTTTACGGCCATGTATCTCATACGAGCAATAGGACGCGTGATACAATAAAAAGACAAAGGTTGTGATCATAAATTGAGCCATGACGAAATCAGGAGCAAAGGACGAGTGACTTGGAAGATGACGTTTTGAGATTTCGGGGTTGTTAACAAGCGAACCCAAGCATCGCGGAACGACACCATTGCTCTTCGGAGTCTATGACTTCTAGTAAGACGGGCTGACTCCATGGACCCTGCTTAGCTGACGTTCGGGCCGATACTTCGACTTGACTATGCCGTTGGGGCGCCCATAACAAATCTCGACATTGTTCCCCACGTCAAACCAGCTCTTGCCTGCTCCTCCCCGAAGATGTTGATGAGCGTCCAACCTCGTCCGCAATTCCCTCTCTTCCTTTGCTTTCTCATTCCTCAACTCACGTTAAGCGTCTTTGTCGCTTACCGACTCTCTCTGTTCTGGCGCGTCACCGGGTTCATCGCGTTGATAGCGAACGTGATCTTCGCACTATCATGTACGACAGGTGATGCCTATCAAGATTATTTTATGGGATCAGCTGTTGTGACAATGGTCTTTACGACGATCCATCTATTGTTCTTGACAAATCCCGAGAAGGATTTCAAGCACGAAAGTGATTTACAACCCGTTCAGGCGTTGTCTGTACATCGCAGGCTGATCTGGGGGTTTTCTATCACCTGCACCCCTCGTAATGTCGGTTGGAACACTGAGGTATGTGAACTGGTTTCTTCCTTCTCTTATCGACTCTACGTATCATTCCAGGTCGTGGACCTCCCCCCAAGGCCAACTTCTGGACGTTGGCGCTTCGTCCTTGATAGTCTCCTGCGAGCCGCTTGGTTTTTCCTGGTAGTCGACATCGCCCAGTCCTACCTTCACACCAATCCCATCTTCTCGTTATCCGGGCCTGCGGCACTTTCAATCAAAAGCCAAGGTTACTTTTGGCGCTGCATCAGCATTTTGGCGTATGGCGCTTGGCCCTATGGCATGATGAACTTGCAATACTCGTTATTGAGCGCTTTACTTGTTGCCCTGGGTATTTCTGAACCTCAACATTGTCCGAACCTCTTCGGGTCCTGGACTGATTCATACACGATCCGGAGATTCTGGGGGTAAGCCTTTCATCTTGTCCTGAGGGTACGCCGAGCTCATAAAACTTGCATCCAGTCGTACCTGGCATCAAACCACCAGACGAGTAAGTCCAGCCTCAAATAAACGCTTCTCAGCAATACTAATCCTTCGATTAGTTCATGACGTCATGTGGCAGGTATGTTACGGGGGTGTTGGGTTTCAAACCTGGGACATCGCTTTCGACCTATGCCCAAGTATACGTAGACTTCATCATATTCTCGATCATCCACTCTCTTGGTGGAGACGTCATGGTTGGGCTCGAATATCTCGGTTACTCTGTCCCCTTCTTCATGAGCCAAGCCATCGCTATCACATTCGAGGATATGGTAATCCGACTTGTTCGGCGGAGAAGTGTCAAAATTCCTCCGACGGTGGCACACTTTGTAGGATATATCTGGGTCTTCGTTTGGTTGAGTGTTTCTATGCCTTGGTTGCTTGACTGGTCCATACGTGCTGGGTGTGCTCAGCCGCAACTTCTACCGGTTCGACCCCTGCGTACATACATCCTTCGGAATTCAACTTTGATTGATCGTTTTTACTGATAGCCATGTCCATATGAAAGAGTAGACCTAGGTATAATTGAATCATCACATCAGATAACTGGCTTCAGAATCAGTAATAAAACCATGGCTACGTTCGTTTACGAGCTGCAATCAGCTCATCAGCAAAAGCCCACATATCCTTTCGTCCCTTCGCATGCGCGTGCCAATCGTCCATAGGGTCCCACATAAAGGAGACTACACGTGGGTCCATATATGGGGGAACCTTTTCTAGATAGGGGGCTCTCGGAGAAAGGACACCAGCGATCGGGTCAGACAGCAAGGCGATAGCCTTCAGTCGGTGACATTCCCTTATCACACCCCCTACGATTTCATCTCCAGCGATTTCGTGGACAGAGAGATGAGTCAAATGAGGAAGATCGACGATGTCCTTCCAGTCCTCCCATTTCTGCTTCAAATCGAAGATTTCGAGATGTGTTACCCTCGAGAAGATCGGATGGTCCGCTACTCCTCGAAGGCCGATGTGGGTCGATTCGAACAGGACGTCGGTTAACACCGACAGGCGGGTGGGTCGTAGATGACCACAGTATTCCACCAGATTAGTATTGTGCGTTGTCCATATAGCCAGATTGGTGACGTTTGTGCAGAGGTGAAGATGTTTGAAGATGCATTCATTGAGTGATGGTTTGCGTGATCGATCCTGAGCTGAATCAAAGCCGATAAGCAAATGTTGGACTCGTGGTGCATAGCGTCCAAATGTTTCGAGGGTAAGCCCAGGAGGCCAATGTTGTGAGTAGTGACAAACGACGACATGGTATAGGATTGGCTCCACGCTGTGAAATTCGTGAATTTTGAATGGTAATAAGAGGTTTTGACCGCAACTCTCACCAACTTTGAACCGCTTTCGAGACCTGACGAAGAGAGACCCCGCTTTCTGGAGATATCACAGCGGCCCATTGTAGTATTTCGCGCTGTAAATCTTCTGGTAGATTAGGGAGCAGTTGGTCCATGGAGAGATGACGAGGTGCAAGCATTCAACGTTCAAGCTTTCAAGAAGCGTTGGGGTGGTCGCCGGTACCGGCTGGTGTTACGTCAGCGAGATACCGCAGCACGGCCGTGACTTCTCGATTTTTGGTTGATCCCGAACTCCCTGGTCGGCAAACTCCACAACAGGTGGATTGAGCACTGGGATTCGGGCACTCGAGCTCTTCACAGACGGGCTGCTATGTAAGTGAATATACAAGTCTCAACTGAATTCCTTGAAATCAGGAATTGTGCTTGTGACTCGCGTCCTCATTGATCAAGTGGGCTTTGATTCTTTACGAAGGTATTTCAGTGGCCTTGGACTTATCTCAGAGGATGAACTATGTTTGGGCTAGAACAGATGATAACCACTGCATCGGACCTCCCATTCGAACGTATCCAGGAGATCCTGACGATCTCTGCAGAGTCTAGCCTGAAGCAAGCTGCCACGCTCTCCAGAATCTCGCGTCATGTTCACGAGTTGTACGTATGCTCTCGTCTTCTTCATCCTATCCTGATCGGGTTACTCTGATTCTGATTTCCACAGGATAAAGCCGGTCCTCTTCCGTACCTTGGTGTGCTGGGACGAAGAAGTCACCTGGCCTTGTGAACCTGACACTGAATGGCTTGAGTCAAATGGTAAATACATCAAGAACCTCCTCTGGGGAATAGACGGTCGAAGCGCGGATGCCCTCCTCAACTATTGCCCCAACCTCACGAAGGTGGCCATTTGGCTTGAATACCATCTCCCTTCTTTCCTTGAACCACTATCTCGACTTCGTCCGCACCGATTATCAATAGATATCAACGACCTGTTTGAGGGTCCCTTCGATCGAGATCACGCGCAGCTCCCCATATTCACCAACCTAACACATCTGGAACTGGCGGTTAGTTGTGAGAATTGGGAAGCAATTGAAGGTATCCAATATCTACCCAAATTGACCTGCTTTTCCTTGCCGCAATCCACGAGCGTCTGTTCAATTGTTCAAAATGCACTTGAACGTTGTAAACATCTGGAATTCCTCGTATTGTATTCGGATCGTGGGCCAAGGAGGGTTGATGAAGAAGAGGTCGCTGTCGAGGTGCCATTATCGCCGGAAACCCAATCCATTGGTGATCCTCGTGTTGTGTCGCTTATGTGTGCCTATGTTGAGGAATGGGAGGTGGGAGCTCAAGGAGGGAGAGATATGTGGAGCTTAGCGCAGGAGATTGTAGAAAGACGGACTCGGAATTTATGACCCAATGGTACCAGGTGAATACTTTCCTTTTTGGTTGCCCTACCGTGGCAGCTAACGAAGTCACTTCAGCTAGCCAGCAGGCTTTCGTGCATAGTTTTACCTCGTGTGGACCGTTTATAAGCACCAAGGGTAGATTGAATTGGGAGACAGGGCGTTGTCGTTGACCAAATGGCGATAGAGAGGCTTGACATTATATTTGTAATAAGTAAGGCGAAAGCCTCTGCAGTGCCAAACATCGCTTGACGTCTGCCTCACCTCATCGATCTCCAGTATGTCCTCGTTTAAGCTTGTTTCCTTCTTTCTGGATGCTCCTTGAAAAGGGATTAACGGACCCATCTTTGCATCCAGATTCCACCATGTATAACACCAGAGCTTTCCCCCAGAAATCGCCGAAAACATCATTGCAGAACTGTGGCGCGATTCTGATAGCATCACACTCAGATCATGCGCCCTCGTTTGCAAGTCGTTTTGCTCACCGAGTCAACGCCAATTATTCAAGATCATCTTCATACATCGACGCGAAGACTTTCTAAATCTCTCGCGAGTCTTGTGCATCTAGCCCCACTCGTACGCTATCTCATCATTTTTACCCTCCTGCCAAGAATGGGTAGTGTCCAATGGCCAGACAACATCATTCGTCCAGACGTATTTTGTACGCTTTCACGGCTGCGAAGTATCAGCATACATTCTCAAGCCTTCTGGGACGACCTCCCTGCTGACCTCAAAGCCGTATTCCAAACCATATTCTCCTTACCGACTCTTTCCAAAGTCTCTATCGGCCCTAACGTCTACCTCCCCGCATCTCTGGTATTCAAACCACCTCTCACGTCTTTCGAATGGGGCCTACTCGGTCCGGGAAACCAGTTTTGTTACGAAGATGCTGGTCATCTACCCGCAGCTCCTCTGCCGAAAAGGATTTTAAAGACTCTCTCTCTATCAATGACAAGTCAGATCCCACAATGGGCATTCGATTGGTTGATGGATCGTCACTGTCCTATCGCCATCAATCGCCTTGAAGCGCTCCGTATCTTTGTGTACGATTCATATGAACCCACCCTATCCTTAGAGATATTGGAAGGGACCGCAAAATCTCTCACTATTCTCCACCTCGAAATCAACTCAAGTAGGTACAACCCAGCAGCTTATGAGTTTATGACTTGCTTATATTGCCCTCCTGTTAACTCAAAGTGTGGACACGGGAACCAATCGACCTTTCCCAATGTTCAAACCTACGTAAACTCTATCTCCGGTTCTACCATTGGCTGGAAGCTACGGATGACGACGACGATGACCCACCAAGTAGCTCGCTGAACGGCACGATAGGCACACTGCCCCCAGATAACAACGTCGAGGAGATTGGAATTAGGCTCGACCGTCTCCGGGATGATCTACACCTTGATGAGGAGGAGACGTTGACCGATATTGTGTCTGAATTACCTTGGGAGGAATTCGATCAACTCCTCGAGCTCAACCAACCAAGGATGGAGAAGTTACGAAGCGTCTTGTGGAAGGTCAACAAAGAAATTGGGGCCATTATCGTCCAATGTCTTCCAGAGACTCATCAACGAGGTCTATTGACGTTCACACATAAGAGTGATGCCCAGGACGAGGACGATCCAATGCTCGTTGTTGGTCATCGATTCGGCTTTTGACCAACACCGACGAAGCGGTCCATACCATACGCCTTCCAGATCCGGGAGTCAAGTTGTTTTCCTTACACCTACTGAAGCTTGGATTGAGGGTTCGACGTAGTAGTTACTGAATCACGTCGAGCCCTTCGTCGAGTTCAAATTTCGAGATGATAATACGGTACACTAGTGTGCTCAATATGTGCGTACAGAAAAACCACCGGTCATGCTTCAGTGCTTTGGGTGTCGACGTCCCTCCTCCTTGACTCAATATCTGGCGTAATAAACTCTCCAGAACGGGGAATCGTTCTTGAAGGTTTGAACCTTCGTCTCTAGTTGCGTCGGTCGCTCTTCCACCTTGATTTCAAGCGCAACGAGCCGTGATTCCAAAAGGAACTCATCAGCGTCTGGGGAGGAGGAGCCTATACTGGAGGCGGAGCAGCACCGGGCATCGGGGGCTGTTGCCAAGCAAAACCAAATCCCGGGCAACTCGGGCGACAGCACAACACCAACAGAGTGAAGAAAACCCAAAGGCTATCCATGAAATCAACCGCGGGTGGATGATAGAAAGGTGAAAATGCGAGAACTATAAATGTGCAATCTACAGTGTAGCCATGAGCAAAAGAGACGGGTCAATATCAACATCGAAGTATGCGGAGTGACAAACCAGAAGGCACCGATATCAATATAATACATGTGGATAAAAAGAGAGGACAAAGGGGGAAAGTTAAAATGCGAGAGGTAAACGTGCGGGGGAAGCAAGTCCGTCTAGATAATGTCTGAAAGATATCGTCCACATCCGTACAAAGCGACAACCCAAAACCAAACGGCCCAAGAGGAAAGATAGGAACGAACGATAACGCAACATAAAGCAGCAAGAAGACAATACGAGAAGAGGGGCCATGCATCCTCAACCTCTAAAATGTCGCATATAGCTGCTCAGTCGGTGATGGACCAGCAATTGTAAACGAATGTTGAGGAGAGGCGGGTTCAAAAGGTGGGGCTTTAAACCGTAGGTCTTGCGGTGTAGGCTGTTGGGATTCCGAAATGAAAGACTGACGGGCAACTACTTGGACATAGTCGCCTTCAGTATCGGTGTCTCCTTCTGAATCGTGCGTTGCCTTCCGACTAAGAGGTGCAGAGTGGGATAGATGCGGTGGTGGTGAGGATGGTGGGGAGGTTGATCCACGAGGTGAACTCGGTAGGGATTTGACTCCGACAGCTGAGGAGGACCTTGCGCGTGTCTTTGGTGTTGACATTACCCCATCCCCAGCTAGCGGTAGCGACGATTCGGAAGCCGAAGCAACCAACGAGCTACTTGAAGATCTGAGGTCACGGTTTTCGCCCTCAATCAGCCTGAGCGCGCTCCGTAGAGCCTCCTTTTCCAATGTAGCTTCTTTAAGTTCCTCTTCCGTTTCGGCACGCTTAATCCGTTCGTGTGCGACCATTTTGTTTGCCTAAAAAAAGGACGGCACCGTTAGACATGTAGAGGACAGATGGACGTGAGAGGGAAAAATGACATCTATACATACCTCTTCAAACAGTGCCTGAGATAAGGATTCTATCTCTGCCTCCAGGGCCTCCTTGTCTTTCTTCGCTTGCTTACGTGCCAAACGCTCCTTCTCCAATTGCGCCGCTAGCTCCTCCACCTCCTTCGACAACTTCTCCGATTGTAACGACAGCTGAGATGGTGAAGAGAGCCCGTGTTGAAGGCCAGCCTGTATTGCGTTTCCCTGCGGAAGAATAGGCGAAGGTGTGGTAGGACGACTACCCTGCCTCGAGTTCGAAGCTGAATTCGCAAAACGGAACTTGAAGAATCGGGTATCTGCAGGAGGTGTGATTGAAGGGGAAGACGTGGGTGCTCCGGGTGTTGAGAGGGTGGTTGGGGGAGCGCTAGCCACGCTGTCAACACTGTTTGAATGTTCGCTGTGCCGCGGACGTTCGTCGGATGAACGTTTTTGTTCCCTTTGTTCGCCTTCCTTAGCGCTCCACCGACGCCAACCGAGATCCCTAGAGTTCCCAGAGTCACCGCGTTTGAGAGCTTCTTCAAGCATCTCGTTGTTGGCGATCACGAGCTGGAGATTCGACTTGGCGACATTGAGTTGAACCTCCAGGTCAGCCTGCGTCTTGTATGCTTCACTGAGCAAATTAGACTATACGTTCCGATGAAGGACGATAACAAAAAGGAAGAAAAACATATGATTTAGACGTCCGAAAAACCAGAAGTGGGAGGGGGAACGACTTACGAGATGGCTAACCCGGTTGATGACCATGTTCAAAGCAGCACGCAGATCTTCCTCCTGTCCGTGCGAATGAACTCTCCTGGCATCGTGAAGCTCCTCTTCGACCTTCAAAAAAATCGGATGTGAAGGTGCCGTCTGCTGCGTCGCATTCAAGCTATCGGACCGCCTTGGCAGTCCGTTTGACCCCACCGCACTGAAACTCGAGGCAAAGCTGAGCATAAGACCGTGACGATAATAAAAGTCGAGAAAAAGAGCTCTTTGAAGCAGAATCCGAGGATGCCAGCTCAGATGAAAAAACGGAGAGGACAAGGCTTGCTGCCTCGCTTGTTGCTGTCTGCCGACATAGCGTGACGTCGAGCACCAATCCTGTAACGCTCTCCCTTGTCACCGTCGCTCTTGGGAATTCACCTTTGTTCCCCTCTCGTCAGGACAACGACCTTTCCATAACGAAGAAAACAACCCAGCCTTTCACCAAGGACCCCAGTCCCACAAGGGCGTGTCCTAATTCGCCCCGAACGAGCAAGCACGGCCGTTGTTTTCTCCCAGGGTTGTTGCCAAACTCCGGGAGATGCCGAACAAACACGCTGCAGGTATGGCAGAGGACTCCACCTTGCATCTGACAGCTGTCTATTAGACTCGTCAAGCTGCTACATTCACACAACAAGATGAGCTTGGTATGTCTGCATTTGGTTTATATCAATTAGGCTCATGGTGAACTGTGGTTCCCTCAGGCTTTTCGTGGCAATGTCCCACTTACGCGTCTCCAAGTTGCCTCTTGCGTCTCAAGGCAACGTCACGATTACCTGAATGTTGTTCCTGTGGCAGCTATACCTCTATCATGGGGCACAACTCGTGTTGTTCACCGCGCAAGCAGCATCTGGACTGCCTTTGCGAGAGACGGTGGCTTATCTTATCTTAAGGCCTTTCAGCACATTGCGGAGCTAATGGTGACTTGTCCAGAGTGAAGAAACGAGTACAAACAGATAAAGGAAAGGTATATAGAGGGGACTGAAGTTGGACGAATAACTCAGGCCTCCTGCTCTTGATTTACCAACTCATACTTCTGAATCTCTCAATTGACATGGCTCTCCAAGTGAGTGTTCACGTCGATCTAGCTTAGCTCGTGCTCATTGCTCTATGTTTTGCAGACCGTTAACATCCCCGTTGACTCCAACTGCGACAAGTGCACCGGCAGCGCGTGCGCCTGCAACAAGTACGTCGTTCATCGCGTTCTTCTCTGTCCGCTCTTGCTCAATACATCTCGTTCTAGTGCCTGCGCCTGCTCTAGCTGCAGCTGCTGCGCTCCTTCCTCTTCTTAAACCGTCCACCTTGCTCGTCAATGAGCATCCTAACAAGGTCATTGCTGCGATGGAATAGTCATATGTGGAGTCGTGTATTACTACTGTATACGGAGGAGAAAACTATAAATATTATCGTTGCCCGTGCTGTGATGCATTCTGGAATTTACATCGTTTGATAAACTCGTCCGGAAATCAGGGCTTCACGAATTTGCAATTGATTTTCGAAATACCTCAAAGGGACTCTCCCCGAAGATAACGCAGTTCATCTACGTATTGATACCGGGCCGATGACGTATCTCATATACTTGCATACATTCGCCACGCACCAGGTAACTCACAGTTATATGCACTTCGCCACCATCTGATCACTCGATAAGTCAAAGTGCCGATCGTGTACCTTGAACTCGTTGCCACGAAGCCTAACGGACCTTCTATCCATGTCATCGTCCAGTTCTACATACTCACCGTGGTCTACAGTGCAGCAAGGCCCCCGTCTTCAGCTTCAGTAGAAGTGCTGACTCGGATTTCCGCGAGGCTCTCGATCTAAAACTGCTCTGACGATGCGACGAATTCGCCTCTGAGCAGCTATGATGTCGGTTTGGTCCTCATGACATGGAAGTCGATGCAGGCTATGCCGGCGCCACGTCTCGTCGCATTCTAGGACCAAAAATCAGCATCGAATCTTTTGCGAATCTCCTTCAGTCACTCGGCCTTGGTGCGCTCGCGGTAACAACCGAATCAATATCCATCGATTAGCAACCACTTGATTTCGAAGAGGGTGCGTGAAGGGAGAGAGGTATCCCAAAATCTGGGTCGGTGGCACATTGCCCATTTCGAACAACCCAATCGCGAAGGAACGATAGCACCTAACGTCACCACTTCCTTAAGGTTCTTCCATACAGCTATCACGTAGTTTACCTCGTGTTACTGACCTCTTCAGCTAGGAATTGACCTCCTTTAGCGAGAGGCGAGTGCCGATCTTGGCTGGGGGCATACTTCATGTCAGAAACAAAGAAGCGAGAGAAGCGGTATAGAGGGGGGTCAAATCGTCCAATAAGCTCAAGCTTCGCGCTTTTGATCGCTATCAACGAGTACTACTCTTCATAGCTTTCCAAGTGGGTGTTCACGTCGATCTAACTTCCCCTCTGCTCATCGTTCATCGTTCCTATTCCGCAGACTGTTAATACACCCACTGATACCAACTGCGACAAGTGCAACAGCACGACCTGCACCTTCTCCGAGTCTGGGTAAACCTACTGTTATATCCCCCTCGCCTTGAAGTTGTGTTCTGAATTGATTATGATGTCGTGCCCGGAGGTGCCCTGAATTTGAATTTCTTACTACTTATTGCGTCGAATGACCTGGACGTGCGATAAGATCTTCAAGGTCAACTGCCATGCACACCAGTTCCATGGTCCATGCAAAGCTGTCCTTCACGCATGCACCCTAACTCCGAACCCAAGCCCACGCCGTTCTGGTGGGATCAATCATGACGTAACTCTATAACCCGGGTCTGGTACCTCGTCAACTGACCAACTCTCCTGGCGAGGCACTTGAGTCTCTTATCAGATAAGCTCAAGTCGAGTTATCTACTTACGTACTACATATCTTCGAGCACGACGCCACTGGTCTTGTTGTATCTTTCAACCTGTACTCTCACCTCCTCGCTTTCAACCAGATGTTCGGGTTATTACGGAACCCTTCGATGTTACGCGACTTGATTATACCGAAGGACCCTCATTTGATTGTTGCTGGTCGAACGATCTGGCCATGACTCGTCCGCGACCCAGGATCCTTCAAACAAAGTTATACCCCCAATTCCGATACTTCCAGTCTTTTACCCACAGGAGAGTAGACTTCCTGACATCAACCTGACCTTACCGTTATACTCAAGCTTCCGCGACGACGTGCGGCATTGATAACAAAGTCGTACAGCTCATCGTACGACGGAGCAACTCGGATAAGGTCAGGTTAAGGATGTAAACCCACCAAATTTCGAACCTAGCCGATTGCCAAGCTCCACCGGGTCCATATCCCCAACATCCATTCCTCGCAATGGGGGAAAAGGATCGAGACACGTCACGGTTTTAACCTGCACTTTTCCTCGACCTCGAAGCCTCTCCTATCGTCCCGCTCTCCTCAATCACGCACACTACAGACAGTGGTGTGGATTTCCCAGAGTAAGCGTCATTTATACCGTCTTCGTTGTGATGCATTCTCATAGCTCCAACAGACTCCCATAGCTAGCTCCTCATATAAAACGGACCATCAGCAAACGGTTTCGCATTTCCTCACAACGATGAACGCTACAACCACTCAAGAATATTGTTCCACAACCTCACCTCTATTACCTGAAGATCTCGAGCGCGAGATTTTCGAAGTCGCTGCTGGACTAGGTCCATCCATAGCAGCAGCTTTGGTTCGCGTTTGTCGGCGTGCACAAATTTGGTACGTTTCTTAGAACGTTAACCTATCATCGACGTCGCTAATTATAATGTTCTCCCTACGTCATTCCATTCCCCACTCTTACATGTGACGCCTCATCAAACTTTCTCCTCGACCACATACGCTACGAAGGATCGAACCTTTACTCTATCGAACAAGAGCAACCCACATCTACCACCCCGCCTTGAATCAAACCGAAGTTCCGCTTCATAAATTCCAAAAACATAGTCACCATACTCGACATTTATTGTTCGGCCGACATAACTCCGATACCGATACCTTTCGAGAATATCTCAAACGGTGTAATGGTTTACGAAGTCTTGCCATCTGGCATAATGGGTTGGACTCTAGTTTGATCTCATTTATAAAGATGGCGACTACCGTGGCGGTAACAAGGTCGTATGATGATGGGGAGGAGCGCGAGGAGGAACGGTCTGAGGAGCAGGAGGAATGGGAGGAATTCGAAGTTGGCCTGCTACGGTTTTCCGGCTCTCTCAAGGCATTATTCGGGACTCCAGAAACGTTTACCCAATACGTCCAAGTCCACGTCCAGTCACCTCTTGCCGCCACATCATCGCCACCGAATTCACCTTATCTTCAGGCTACCCAAAGGCTCGATCACGCACCCGCCTATCAATCCCATACCCAAGAGAATTTGGGGAGTGATCGAGCGATTAGAAGACGCTCTCCTCCGTGGCTATTCCAAAACCTAACCCACCTCCAAATCACACACGCCTGTCCAACATGGGAAGATTGGTCTGGGTTAGGTTGGTTACCCGAATTAACCCACCTAGCCATACCATATGGGACTTTGATTATTAATTTGGTGGTGGGGGTGTTAAAGACGTGTAAGACGCTGAAGGTCTTGGTGTTGATGAGTGGTGAACCACTTGCGGAGCTTGAGAGGGATGGGGTTAACGAGGAGCTGAGCGGCGAAAAGGATGAGAGGGGTGGAGAAGTGGAAGCTTGCTTGTGGGACCACGATCTGTTCTGGAAGGATGGGAGGGTGGTGAGGTGTTATGTGGATGATCCTCTCATGGATTGGTATCGAGGTGCCTATGGGGGTAGAGACTTCTGGTCGGTGGCAGAAGAAATAGTGAATTCGGCAAAGCGGAGTGTTGTGCGTCCCGGATCTTGAGTTGACAGGTTATTGCCCGTTGATTAGACTTTTCTTGTCCTTTCGTTGATTATTTGCATACACCTAGACCGTAGTTTATAGTGATCCGATAATATTTTTTTGATTTTTACCTTGTCTTGGGATGTGAATGACGGAACTAGTATGCCATACAAGCGCTGTCAGAGAACACAATTTAGCGAATAGAATGCTCGTGAGGATCCCCGTTAACGCGAGAATCGGTTATGAAGTACCATATGCTAGAAGCCAGTGCGTGAGTATGTGGGGGATCCCCCATCGTTTGTGATTCGTCGTACCAAGTTGACCATACGATCGAAGGCAAGGTCTGCGTTTGAGCGGAGACATCCCTCCTGCTAACGGCTATTTTTCTCAAAGAGCCTTCCTGAAAACGGGAGGTAACCAACGATGTGAGTTAAGATAAGATCAAGTGAGAAAGAATAGAATATCAAGCACAAATGCCTCGGGACCAATGGTACCCACTCCGTGGTGTACCGCGCGCATTTTGCGATTCTCATGCTTTGTTTAGTTCTGCCTTCGACGCAAACAGCAAACCGTTCTTGAGATTAGCTGGCCACGTCAAGATGGCAGAAGGGAAGAAATAGGAAGTTTGAATACGAGAAAGATCCCGAGGACAACGCCAGCAAACAGGATTTGAGGATAAATAGAGGGTTAGATGTGGTTGAATCCTTTCAAGTCCTAGATCGTCCTTCATCGACATCAGACATCCTACCAATCTAAATTCACACTCACATTCAACATGTACCAAGTAAGCACACTCTAGTATTCTCACTAAGCAGTTAGCATGTTTGCTTACGCAGTTGTGCTTCTAGGATATCCCTGTTGACAAATGCGCCGGCGTTGACGGCTGCGGTTGCGTCCAGTGAGCTCATTCAAATGACATTCGGCGTTCTGAAGAGAGAATTACTCACCCATGGCTCGTTCTTGCAGATGCGACTGTGCAGGTTGCAGCTGCAATGCCACCGGAAACAAGAACTAAATCCCGATGAAAGCCATACCGCCTCCTCCTTTTTGATATTTAAACGTCATTTTATTACCTATAATCACCTAAAAACTTTGTTGCGGTCAGATGTAAAGCGGACGGACTTCCAGTGAAATGTAATCGAACTTTGAGATATGAAATGACTTTCTGTACTTTTTCCTCGTCGAACGCCGGCCATGGCCTAGTCCACTGGTTCCCTCCTCTGATCCTCAAGGCAACGCGTTGTATCCGGCGCGAAGTACAGTATCTATATCGACCTATAGAAACGCAGGGTGTGGCGGCTGACGTTAGTGCGTCGACATTGGCATGTAGTTCACCACGACCAATAAGTATAACTCACTCAGAAGGTGGTGCCGTCTCGGTGACGATGAGTTCTTGATAATAGTAGCCGAGGGATCACATGGGCAGGGTAGCTTGAACGCCGTTCGGAACCGGAAGGACCTCAGGCTGGACCGATTTCAGCAAGAAGCCAGAAGTCGTCAACACCTGCGTTGTGGTCTCGTCAGCCGGAGACTTCGGTGATATTTTTGTCAGATCGAAGGATCAAAACAGGTGTGCAAATCACCTTCATCCCCACAATTCCTTCCTTCCTTTGACAATCACTGGAGTTGCTCGTCAATGGCGTCCTTTACGGTCAACACTCAAGTAGAGAGAGATATCAAAGATGGCTACGAGCAATCGCGCTCCATCCGCGACGTTTCGAAGTTCGAGAAGACTTACGATCGAGCAGGTGCGTGGATTGGCTTGCAAGGCGACCTTGATATCTGTTTTTTTTTTTGATTCTCCACTCGTTAGTCGCGTTTGGTACTAGCCTTCCGGACAGTGGGCCGTTCGCGTTCGTCAATACCTTCTATGAACAAAATCAGGAAACGATCGTAGCAGCCGCGACTGGGCTTGCATCGCTCACAGTCGATGGAAAATCTATTGAAAATGCAATAAGTGGTTTCGCCGAGACCGCAAGAGTGATGATCAAGGGACTCGATGCGTTAGCTCAAGTCCATCCAGCGATTGGAGGTATGCATGCTTTTTTAACCTGTACGAGACACGCTAACTAAGTATGTTGTCAGTTGCCGTCCTAGCGTTCAAGCTCGTCGTTACCTTTGATATGACGCGTCGAGAGAATAACAAAAAGGTCCTTGCCTTGAAGGTTGAAATGCAGGACATGATGTCCGTGTTATTCGAGTACGATGTCCCATTTCGAGGACGCCGTGACACCCCCTCATTAGTTTGATAGGCTTCGACACGTCAGAGACCCGATGGAGGAAGGTCCCGACGGGGCACAATTGGGTGCTCGGATACAAACGTTGATGGAAAAAATTGCGAAGGATATCAAGGATGCGGGTTCGGCTTGCGACGCGTATATGAAGAAGAGTTTTCTTGGTGCGTTTGTTTGTGTCGTACACTCCCACGCGTAATGTTGATTCAAACCACCACCAGCCAAAACTCTCAAATCCAAAATCTACGAGGGTAGACTGGCGGAATATGGCGCCACGTTCGAGAGCAATAAAACCGAAATTCAACGGTCCTTGTCGATGCACACTGCTCGAGGGGTTGACGCCGCCAATGAGAAGCTTGACGCCCAAGGACTAAAAATCGACTCCATGGAAGGCAAGATCGACCAAGTCTTGCAGATTTTCAGGAAGTTGGATACTCCACGTGAAAAGGAGGTTCAGAAGTTCCTCGAGGAGAACGGTGGACCGAAGGCGTGTGTCGAGAAGGACGAATTACTGGCCAAACTGGTTACGAAAAGTGGAGAGACGCTCTCGGCTGTGAGCGGATCGATACTACGAAGGGGCGGTGACGACATGGGGAATGCGCGTAAAGCCTTGTCGAAAGAGTTGCAAGAAGACGTCGACGAAATGTTCAAGAAGAACATTGTGGTTTTTGAGCGAAAGTTGGACATGCAGTTCGCTCAGCTGGAGGACACGATCCATCAGTCGAGTATGTATATAATCACCGCTCTGCGCTCTGGAGCTCACGAAAAGATTATGGACCACGTAAGTACCTTCCTTTAAAGTCTATTCGCCGCATCTTGACGTACATTTTTAGGACTTGCAAACGATCTGGAAAGAGATGGTATCGCATCCCGTATCTGATCCTGTTTTTTGAATGCTAAGATCCTTCGACAGGGCTGGAAAGGCAGCGTCAAAGCTCGCCATTTTGTGCTCGCCCTTCACGACTATTATAGTGACAGATCATCTCGTACAGGCCTGGAGTCTAATGTTTTTCCTGACACTCCCGTGGTCGCTTCGCCCCCGGGTTCACCTACTGCGCAGATCGCTCTCCCGGCGCCAAGTGTTGATGATAAATGGACCCTCGCCTATGTCAATGTCTCTCATGTTCAACCTATTGTTGAGGCTGTCGACGACGATGGGACTGGGTTCGTGAGCATCAAAGAAGTTAATACGTTTGTCACCTCCCGCCCACCAAATTGGACGTACGTGCTCTCTTTCCTTATGCATACCGTTTAATTCACCGTCTCAATAGTTTGCTCCAGTGGTTGGCTTATTGGGCGGCTGGCGAGTTTGGTTGTCAGTTTAATTGATTTCGTGCTGACACCCAAATTAGGTTGGCATGCGAGCGTATCGTCATACAAGAACAAGATATACCTACAGGTTCAGAAGGTGGTCAGGCTCTTAGAGCATGTGCTTCCTGTCAATCGTCGCCTTGTTGACGAGTACCTTGCGAGTCACCCTTTCATTCGTCTTGAACATGTCTTACGCTCCACCAAATCCTTCGAACCAGCTCGACACGACCCAGAACTAAACAAGTTGATTGACGCGTTCGACAGAAAGGAAGAGGAGCGATTAACTCGCAACTTGACGTCCGTGGCTTATGAAGTGGATACCGTCGAAACTCTTGGATTGGTAACCGGTCCTGGGCGAATCGAACGCGTAGGTCCTCATCGACTTTCCCAAGGAATTCTCACTGACGACGATCCTAGTACTTGTTTCCCTTGATTTACATCCTTTTGGAGCGTGATCTACGCATTATCATGTTATCATGCAAGTCCGTACTCCGCGAGGACGAACTATTTGTGGGACTAGGTTCTCTTGAATCTATTTTCGGTGCAGTCGACGAACGGGTCGATACCATTGCAGGTATAATCTCCACACTATTTCAGTTATACGATTGAGATAACCTTTGACCTAGGGATATTCAAACAACTTCATGTGGATATAAGTTCAAGACTTAGTATCTTCGCCTTCGGAATGGTTCGTTCCTTCACCTTTACGTCTACCAGAGACGATGTTAACCTTTGGCGGTTTAGTTCCAGATCTACTACGACAAGTTGTACAGTGGGGATGATGTCGAGATCGCCAGAGCAGAAAATTCCTACATCAAATGGTCGGACGACTCCTCCGAGGCCGATGAAGAGGAAAACTTGCAGGGCGAAATCGACTCAATCCCCGTAGAAGAGCTCAAACTCGGGCAAGCCGACTTGACTGTCTTAGAAGAAAGCTTTATGGACCCTCCCAGCCCATACTTTGCCGACATTCCTGACGAACCAACTCCACTAGGGCACTGGGCGGGTCACCTTTGGATTATCAGGCCTAACGGAAGTGCCGTATCCTACTTGGGCCTCACAGAAATGCGGGTCGAAACCTTCTCCGATGGAAAAATCGTCGGCGTTGGGCAGACTTATTCAGGTGTCTTCAAGCTCGATGGCACCCTGAACGAGCATAACGACATCAAGTTCCATATGCGGTTCGAAGATGGTTACACTTTATTGTGCGAAGGGAAATTCAACCCGGATCGCCAGAAGCTCGAAACTTCCTGGGCGCTAGAATCAGAGGGACACGAATCCGATTCTGACTCGGATTCGGATTCGGCATCTGACCAGGGAGAAGGAAACGAAAGCCACGATGAGCAGGAGACAACGAAACCAGTTGAAGAGACCGCCGCTGTCGAGACACCACCTAACGTCCAGAGCGCCCTCTTCTCACGAACTCCATCCCACCTTGCCAGATTCCGTTACTATCTCTCCGATTTTGATAAAAATCCCGCTCGTGCCCGGTGGACCTTTGCCCGCGACGCTATCCTTCACGAGGTCCGAGTCAAACGATGGTCTTGGGATTACCTCAAATCGCATATAAAGGAAACTAAGCGTTTCATAGCATTATCTATTCGAAGCAGGATAGATTTCTGGAATATCACGCCCAACAATAAGTTGAATCAAGAGGAAATCAACGAAATCACAGCTCTTCGGAGATACCTCGACGTCCGTGTTGCGAGAATTTGTATGGGGCTGGCTATATTCCATATCAACCGCATGATGGTCTATCACGCGTAAGTTCCATCCTGGCCCCTTTATTCCATCATCGTGACGAGCACTATCAGGGGATACCAATGTGATTTCTGCCACCGCGAGTTATACGAAACGAGGATGTTATGTCTCGTTTGTCTTGAGAAGAATTACAGCGATAACATTGATCTTTGCAAGACGGATATGACGGAATCTGTCACCCGGGACAAATTCATTCACGATCCTTCTCACACCATGGTCAAATACGAACACCTCTCGCATGATTTCGAAGCTGCTTGGTCTATTCCGGAATCTCGTGCCATTGCGGCCCGGGCCAAGACGGCGTTGCGAGCGACAGAAGAAGCTACGCACAGTAAAGATGAAGAGGTAGAGGGGGAAGTTGCTCTTACGTCCCATGACGCAGCTCGATCCTCCAAGTCCGCTCGTTCGATTTTTTGCGTGTGTTGTTCGAAGCCCGTTACTGTCCCTTGTTGGGTTTGCCGTGATTGCAGTAAGCTTTTATCCCGCCTTAAACTTGATTTGTGAATGATGCGTTGTCCTAGCCCCCGATACCTTCGTTTGCTTAGAATGTGAAGAGAAGAAAGTCGCCCCTCCGGAAGACTCGACTCACGAGCTTACCGATACGTTAATCCGTATTGGCTCCTCCGATCCAGATCCCCAGACTGATGCTGATCAGTTCCTTTTGGAATCACGGCTCGCTGCGCTTGAAACCAAGGTGGAAGAGCGACTGACTCAACTGGAGACGAAGGTTCAAGAACGATTCTCCGTTCTGGAGAGCCTATTACGCCAGGTATTGAGTCAAGGAGGAGCGACGTCAACACCCCAAATCACAGAAGCATGACCGTGGTTTTTTTGTACGCATATATTGAGCACAATCTGTACGTTAATACCATCTAGAATTTTGAACACGACGACGGGGCTCGACATGATTCAGCAACTACTATGTTGAACTCTCAATCCAAGTTTCACACTTTTCCTCCGCCATTGCCCACATGTCCTTACCACCCTTCGCAAACTGGAGCCAGTTGTTTTCCTGATTAGCTACTGCAACACATACGATCCTTTTGTCGCTCCTCGACTGCTTCCACCACTCCTCATACGAATCGAAATCGTCTAAATGCCACCCCGTGGCCAAAAGGACGAATATCTGAAGTTTCTTGCATCCAGCCAATGAACCATCAATCAACTCCAGCTCAACACAAGGGTCGACGGATAGATGCGTTAGATTGGGTAGTTCGGTGACAGCCTTGAATTCTGGCCATCCTACACAAGCTACACGTTGGTCGAGATGAGTCAACGTTGCAAATGCAGGACTCGAGACAAACGCCTTGGTGAAGAGACACCACGGTTCGCCTGAAAAACGATGGAAACTGAAGTTGGCCAAGATGAATTTGACGATTTCCCATGGGAGGTGTCTATCACCCCATATTGCAACATCAACAGCAGATGTGCAATACTTGAGATAAACAGAGGTTATCGGGTCCTCGCTCCCTGAGAGGAGTAGGTGGCGAACATGATGACCAAATGACGATATAGATTCGGCGATTGGCCGATGATGTATAGGGAAGTGACGTTGACTCCCAGTTCGCTCCTTGTCATAGACGAGATGGTTGTAGACAATTGGCTCTACCCTGTAAGCTCCACCGTCAGATGAACCGTGTGGCGAAGGAAAGAGGATCGGGAGCACCAGTTCTTGACACGATGGGCTACCTGAGTGAGGATAAACCCAACATGATTGTCAGCTACTGCTGCTAGAAGACAAATCTCCCGGATAAGCTCGTCGGGAAGACGTTGGGATGACATGGCCAAGTCGAGCTGTTGTTGGCGCCACCTAGGCCGGTCCCGAGGGCTGCCTTCACTCTCTCACGCTGGGAAAAGCGCAGCTGATTGAGCGCCTCCGAAACGTTAACATGCGAAGGGCCCGCATTGACAATTTACTGTAAATCGATCGTTGACGTTATCATGAATAACCTGACCATAGTATTATAGGAATTGTACTACCAAATATCAGCAGATGTAAGGAAAACAACCTGACTCCCCGGACCTGGATCGATTCAAGTTCGTCGTTGTTGGTCAAAAGCCGAATCGATGACCAACAGCGAGCATCGGATCCTCCTCCTCCGCTTCAGTCCTATGTGTGAACGTCAATAGACCTCGTTGATGAGTCTCTGGCATAGATTGGAGGATAATGCCTCCAATCTCTTTGTTAACCTTCCACAAGACGTTTCGTAACTTCTCCATCCTTGGTTGGCCGAGGAGTTGTTCGAGTTCCTCCCAAGGTAATTCAGATACAACATCGGCCAACGCCTCCTCCTCTTCAAGGTGTAGATCACCTCTGAAACGGTCAAGCCTAATTCCGATCTCCTCGACGTTGTTATCTGGGGGCAATGTGCCTATCGTGGCGTTCAGCGAGCTAGGTGGCAGGTCCTCGTCATCATCCTCAACTTCCAGCCAATAATAGAACCGGAAATAGAGTTTACGTAGGTTTGAACATTGGGAAAGGTCGATTGCTTCCCCTGTCCACACTTGAACAGAAGGGGAATATAAGTAATAAACTCGTCAGCTGCCGGGTTGTACATACTTGAGTTGATATCAAGGTGGAGAATAGTGAGGGATTCTGCGGTCCCTTGCAAGATTTCAAAGGACTGCAGGGATTCCTTTGAACCACACACAAAGATACGGAGCGCTTCTAGGCGATTGATGGCGATAGGACAATGTCGATCCATCAACCAATCGAATGCCCATTGTGGGATCTGACATGTCATTGATAGAGAGAAAGTCTTCAAAATCCGTTTCGGCAGAGGAGCTGTGGGTAGATGCCCAGGATCATTGTAACGAAACTGGTTCCCCACATCGGCGTCCCATTCGAATGACGTGAGAAGTGGTTTAAATATGAGAGATGCGGGGAAGTAGACGTTAGGGCCGAGATAGACTTTGGAAAGAGTCGGTAAGGAGAATATGGTCCAGAACACTGCTTTTAGCTCGGTCGGAACATCTTCCCAGAAGGCTAAAGAATGTATGCTGACACCTCGTAGCCGTGAAAGCGTACAAAATATGTCTGGACGAATGATGTTGTCTGGCCATTGGACACTATCCAATTTTGACAGGAGCGCAAAAACGCTGAGATAGCGTACGAGGGGGGCTAGATGGGGAGCCATGCACAAGACTCGCGAGAGGTTTAGAAAGTCTTTGCGTCGAGTTATGAAGATGATCCTGAACAATTGGCGTTGACTTGGTGGACAAAAGGACTTGCAGACGAGGGCGCATGATCTGAGTGTGATGCTATCAGAATCGCGCCACAATTCTGCAATGATGGTTTCGGCGATTTCTTGGGGGAAAAATCTGGTGTTATACATGGTGGAATCTGGATGCAAAGATCTGTCCGTTAATCCCTTTTCAAGGAGCAGCCAGAAAGAAAGAAAGAAGCTTAAACGAGGACATACTGGAGATCGATGAGGTGAGCAGGCGTCAAGCGATGTTTTATTGTTTGGCACTGCAGCTTTCGCTTTTATTTATTACAAATATAATGTCAAGCCTCTCTATCACCAATTGGTTAACGACAACGACCTGCTCCCAATTCAATCTACCCTTGGTGCTTACAAACGGCCCACGCGAGGTAAAACTACGCACGAAAGCCTGCTAGCCAGCTGAAGTGACTTCATTAGCTGCCACAGTAGCCAACCCAGAAGGACAATATTCACCTGGTACCATTGGGTCATAATTTCCGAGTCCGTCTTTCTACAATCTCCTGCGCTAAGGTCCACATATCTCTCCCTCCTTGGGCTCCCACCTCCCATTCCTCGACATAAGCACAAATAAACGACACAACACGAGGATCACCAATGGATTGGGTTTCCGGCAGTAATGACACCTCGACAGCGACTTCTTCTCCCTCAACCCTCCTTGGCCCACGACCCGAATACAAGACGAGGAATTCCAGATGTTTACAACGCTCAAGTGCATTTTGAACAATTGAACAGACACTCGTGGATTGCGGCAAGGAGAAGCAGGTCAATTTGGGTAGATATTGGATACCTTCAATTGCTTCCCAATTATCACAACTAACCGCCAGTTCCAGATGTGTTAGGTTGGTGAACATGGGAAGCTGCGCGTGATCTTGACGGAAGGGCCCCTCAAAGAGGTGGTTGATATCTATTGATAATCGGTGGAGACGAAGTCGAGATAGTGGTTCAAGGAAAGAAGGGAGATCCGGTCTTCGGTATTCAAGCCAGATGGCCACGTTAGTGAGGTTGGGGCAATAGTTGAAGAGGGCATCCGCCCTTCGACCATCTATTCCCCAGAGGAGGTTCCTGACGTATTTACCATTTGACTCAAGCCATTCAGTGTCAGGTTCACAAGGCCAGGTGACTTCTTCGTCCCAGCACACCAAGGTACGAAAGAGGACCGGCTTTATCCTGTGGAAATCAGAATCAGAGTAAAGCGATCAGAGAACATACGCACAACTCGTGAACATGACGCGAGATTCTGGAGAGCATGGCAGCTTGCTTCAGGCTGGACGCTGCGGAGATCGTCAGGATCTCCTGGATAAGTTCGAATGGGAGGTCCGATGCAGTGATTGTCATCTGTTCCAGCCCAAACATGGTTCATCTTCTGAGATAAGTCCAAGGCCACTGAAATACCTTTGTAATGAATCAATATTAATCAATGCCGACTTGATCGATGAGGATGTGAGTCACAAGCGCGATTTTTGATTCCAAGTCCTGTAATTCAGTTGGGCCGAGGTTTGAGACTTGCATACACTTACATAGCAGCCCGTTTGTGAAGAGCTCGAGTGCCCGAATCCGAGTGCTCAATCCACCTTTTGTGGAGTTTGCCGACAAGGGAGTTCGGGATCAACCAAAAGTCAAGAAGAATGGGTCACGGTGCCTGGTCCCAGGGTCCCGCGGTATCTCGCTGATGTAACCAATCAGGATTCCGTGAATTGTTCTACTGGATTATCTGAATCTCCATGTGGTACACTTGTAGGAACCGTACAGTATGAAGCTATATCATGGATTTTGGCACTTTCCAGAAATAGCTGGTTGAACGAACTTTGTGTTAGTTTCCTGGTTCGTCAGCGAAACCAAAAAAAGGATACTTACCTTTAAGTCGAGCGGGGTCATACATTATCTTCTCCATTCGTCTCCCTACAATCTCCTCTGCTAGAGTCCACATATCTCTCCCCCCTTGCGAACCCACCTCCCATTCCTCAACATAAGCACATTTGAAAGAAACAATACGAGGATCACCAATCTGTTGTACTGCCAACGGCAATGGGATCTCAAACGCAACTTCTTCTGACGTAGCCGATGTCCTCTTTGCCCCACATACAGAAAATAGGACCAGGAAAGCCAGACGTTTACAGCATCCAAGTGCATTCTGGACGATCGGATGTGTATCGTTATATTCCGGCATGGAGAGGTGTGTCAATTTAGGTAGATAATGAATCCCTTCAATGTCTTCCCAATTGTTACAACCGGACGCCAATTCCAGATGCGTTAGATCCACAAACATGGGAAGCTGCGCATGATTCCGATGGAAGGATCCTCCAAATAAGTGATTGATGTCTGTTGATAATCGGTGGGGACGAAGTCGAGACAGTGGCTCAAGGAGCGATGGAAGGTCAGGACCTTCGGAATCAAGCCAGATCGCTATGTTGGTGAGGTAAGGGCAATATTCGAAGGGTGTAGCCGTCCTCTGGCCATCTATGCCCCAAAGCAAATTCCTGGCGTATTTACCGTTTAACTTGAGCCATTCGATATCAAAAGCAAAAGGCCATGTGGCTTCTTCGTCGACGTCCCAGTACACCAACGTACGGAAGAGGACCGGCTTAATCCTTGTGGATCTCAATCAGTGTGAGCCTAAATGAGATAAAGAACACTACGCACAGGTCGTGGACATGACGTGAGATCCTCGAGAGTGTTGCAGCTTGTTTTAAGCTGGACTCTGCAGACACCGTAAGAATTTCCTGGATTAGTTCGAATGGTAGGTCTGAGGCAGTGAGCGTCATCTGTTCCGGTCTAGTCTTGAGACAGGTTTGTCCTTAGCCGAGTGATTTAAGATCGATATTAGCGTACCCAGTGGCCAAAG
>ML208443.1:46276-63077 GCA_004369065.1 Pluteus cervinus
ATCAACTCAACCAAGGTGATCGCATATTCCCAGACTTAGTTTAGTGGGCCAGGGTGTTCCACCTGGCAGTTCCGAGGCCGCTTCAATTGGTACCATCTGGGACTCTGACTTCCGTCCAATTCACTGATAGTTTGTACATAACGAATTTTCTCGTTGGGGGTCAAAAAGCACCCAGGGAACATATATTTGCTTACGATTTTGTCAAAATGCTGATGAATGACGAGGGAGGGAAGAAAGAAAAAAACAAAGCCAAGAGACCCGTCGTAGCACCTAGATAGATGAAGGAAGTTAGTTTGGCCACAATGATAAGATAAATGAATTAAAAACGAGAACCGTGCCTTGAATCATTGTTGTTGGAGGTAACGGGCTGATGTCGAACGCTTACACATGGACCCAACATCATTTATAAAGATGTTGGGATTAGGGAGGTGGTTGGGGCCATAGGAGGTTCTACTGACGCCATTAGAACTTGAGGTAAAAAGGAACCAACGAGAACAACAAACTCACCCTTTCGAATCACCTAACCTCCCCAAAAACACCCTCCGCTGTGCTCCAACCTTGATTCTGTTAGGACTAGCCTCGTAAGAATCTCACTCGAAGCGAAACGAGACTTGGGGAGAGAAGCAAATCTCAATTCTGGGGAATCCTCGACGTAGATCAACACTAGGTATACAAGTGGAATAAAAGAGATGGAAATGGAAGTGTCAAAGGCCAATGAGAGGGAGCAAGAATAAAAGGAGCCAATGAGGGAGAGCAGATGAGAGCTACAATAAGAGTGAGGACAACTGAGATAAATATGATAATAAAAGAGACGGTGACGCGAGAATAGCGAATGCTGGTCGGGGCCGGGGTCGGTGTAGGCGGGGGCGAAGTGAGGGAAAAGGTGGGTTCATAACAGGTTCTGAGCCGTTGTTGGGTAGCGGTGATGGATGGTGATAGGTTTTGAAGAGGTCGTGGTGTTGTGTGGCGTCCAAACCGCCGTGGTTGACGACGATGGTCGTTGTGTATGTGTTACCGTTGCTGTCATCGTCTTCAGCATGAAAAACCAAAAAAAAAACTACAAATGAAGAAGATGGACACACCGTTGTCGCACCGGGTGGCCATATAGACTCCCACCACCCCAAATCCACTGTCGTTCGAGTCTGTACTGTGCAGGTTGCTGTCGTTGGGGTTTTGAAGACGTGGATAGATAGCGGGGTAATGTCCTGGTGCTGGGTGTCTTCGTGTACCAGCAGGGGTCGGTGTCAGGCTTTGGAAATGTGAGTGTAGCGGGCTTGACAACCGCTGTTGGTCGTCACGTATCCAATCGGAAAAAGACGGCCATTGGGTCGTGGGTGTGGTGGTAATGGCGCCGTTGGTACCATAGGGTGTCGCACCAATGTCCTCCCCGACAGTGCTTGTGCTCAGGAATGGGTTATGGCTAAGAAGAGGTTGACGGAACATTATTAAGGTTGTACAAACGAAAAAGAGGGAAGCAGAGTGCATATACTCACTTTGTACCTTCCAGAAACCGAGTCTGGCACCTAAAAAAACCCCGTCAGCGTCCGATGTTCCCCTTTCAGTTGGCGCGCAGTCGTTCGGCAGCGTCTGGTGTTGGGGATAGTGCACCGTCGACGACGACCCACGGCAGTCGTACCGTTGGTGTCCCCAGTCGGAACGGGTCTGATCCCGTCATTGGACGGCAGGTGGTACAGCGGTCGGAACGTCACCACACCGTCAGATGACGATGTTCATGGTGACAGGGGAGGGGAAGGTGTCACCGCCGTCGGGCAGTGGCCACGCTGTGGTGGGCGGGAGAGAGTCTAGCAACAAAGAAAAAGGTAAGTAGATATCACCAATACATAGAAACATAATAACTTACCTTTGTTTTCACCGTCGTGGGTGCCGAAGGCTCTGAGGTGGTGGAAGGTCACCACGTCTCGAACGGAGTCTAGACGACTTGTAAGTGGGTTACTTCCTGTAGGCGTATGCATATAACTTACCAAATACCCCATTGGGGTTGTTGGGGCGCCGGCAGGAGGGGAGGAAAGAGAGGGAGGGAACAACAGAGAAGCCTCAGAAGGGGACTTGGAGTGGCAAGAGACTGAAGGCCGACTCAGCCGAGTCCACGTGCCGGACACAGCCACCTGTCAGATCGAGATAGGGTTGGATCTGATAGGGTTGTGTGAATAGGTGTGAACGTTCCCTTTGAGACTTCGATCTTTATCTCAGCATGGCCAGCTGCGAAAATCCTTCGATGACATAGGAGCAATGCACGGCCGGCACAGCGCTGTGCAGATACCTATGTCATAGACATGAGGCATCGGGAAGTAGCGCAGCGATTTCGGGAGCAACCGAACAGACAACCCAGGAGACTGCCTCGAGGCAGAAAAACATCCGAGAGTTGTCTTTGGAAGGACTTTCCCACAGATAGCTCGGTAACTAGCGCAGTGATTTCGGCGCTATCCGTTCGAAAAATGACCAACATTAAGACCGATGCCTACATTACATTCCGGCCTCGGAATATCGACCTCGCCTCTTGCCGCTCGTCTCCAATCATCAACGAAATTCGGAACACCTCCACTCGCGATAATCTGATCGTCAAATGATTCCTTATCTTCGATGTCGCTTGTATAACAGTCATAGTCCAGGTTGTGCCCGAGAAGGAGTATGAATTTCAAACCAGGCAAAGCCTTCATAGTGTCTTCTGGTGACTCTAGCTCGGAGTGGTTGAAATCATCTGGTAGAGATAGATATCGAAGGCGGGGAAGATATCGAAGGCAGTCCGACAGCCGCTCTGGAACAAAACGAACAATGTCCAGATGGGTAAGCTGAGGAAATGACGGGAATATCTGCTCTGCTTGTAGGATCATCGACTTTGAGAGGGAAAAGATATTTTCGATACGTATAGACAGCCGAATGAGAGGGAGCCGTTTGAGGCCCTCGATAGCGGCTTCGTCTAGAACAAGGGATGCCCAAAATGCTAGGTGCGTGACATTTGGGCACGAAGCGAAGATGGAGGTTACCACAGTTAGGGTGCTATGATAGTGGCCAATGAGGAGATGGCGAGCATACCGCCCATATCTCTCTAGTGAAGGTATGGGTGGTCTGTCCGATCCGCCGCTACTCAGACAGACAACGACGGTTTCGTAGATAATGGGTAGAACCCTATCAATAAGACGCCTCAAAATGAAATATCATAGTTAGGCACGCAGACAAACTTACCACGGCGAGACGTACGACGAGACGAGCGCCAAAGACGGGGCAGTGGCGGGGTCGATTTGAGCAGTAAGCTCGAAGATAGCCCTTTCAAGTTCCACGGGGAGGGAAACTGTGAATTCAGATCTAGGCATCTGATCAAAACGAACTCAATGAAGGGACGGGGTCAACGAGGCTTTCAGAGCCCGACAACGCATCATTCCATCTTTGGATATGTTTGCCATCGTGCTCCGACTCCTCCACTTCTCGTGCAAGTTCCTCCGGTTTCATGCCTGATCCTGACTATGCGACATGGATCCTCATGGGTGTAGTGGGCCACTTCGGACCACGGACAATAGGTTAATTCTTCGGCCATGGTAATTTTTTGGTGATATTGTCAGGTCACTAATTATCCGCCCAACCTCTACCTAGCTCGACGCCGTTTTTCCCTGACTGAAGCAACCAAATTGATAACATACTCCCAGACATCGGTTTCGCCTTTCGCCCCATGTCTCCAATCGTCAACATAGTTTGGAACACTACAATTTGTGATGATTAATTCATCAAGAGATGCACAATCCTCGATGTCGCTGGAATATTTGTTGTCATCCACGTTGTGCTCGAGAAAGACGATAAACTTCAGGTGGGGCAATGCCGATCTAATATCTGCCGGTGGTTCTAGCTCCTCGGCCGTGCCAATCGGTAGAGATAGATACGTCAAGCGAGGAAGAAATTGTAGACAGTCAGAAAGATCATCCGGAAAAATACTCGCTACGTCCAGGTGGGTAAGCTGCGTGAATGATGGGAATATCCGTGCTGCTTGTGGTATGGTCGGTTCTGTGAATTCGAAGAGACTGTCGAGGTGTATGGACAGCCGAGTAAGAGGAAGGCGTTGGAGACCTTCGATAACGGAGTTATTGAACACAAGGTTTGCCCAGAGTGCGAAATTTGTGACATTGGGGCATGAATGAATGATACCGGCGACAGCAGCTACGGTGATCTGGTGTTGGCCGATGAGGAGATGGCGAACGCAGTGTCCATATCTCTCGAGTGAAGCTATCGGTGGTGCGTCTCTGTTGCCCAGGCCGAGAACGACGGTGTCGTAGAGGATAGGTAATATCCTGTTAATAGTCAGTTTTGAATCAAAAACGGCAGCTGAGCGCGCGAATAAACTTACCATGGCGAGACGTACGTCGAGAGACGCACCAAACCCAAAGCAGTGGGAGGATCGATGCGAGCAGTAAGCTCGAATATAACCCGTTCAAGTTCCACGGGGAGCGAAACTGTGAACTCGGATTTAGACATATGATCAAAACGAACTCGATGAAGGGTTGGGGAAAAGAGCCTGCAAATCTGAAGAGATGCGATGCGCCTTTGGGTATGTTTGCTCCAGTTAGGAATACTCCGGGATCTTCGATATGATTTTTCAACCAAAATTGCTCAGGCCTGGGATTGTCCGGGTTGATATCCAACGATGGAGGAAATAGTGGAACCTAGACAATTGAGAAGAGCAAAGAAGGAAACGAATGGTATGGGATCACGCATCATAGAAGTTGTACGACTTGCGTGATACTAGATGATTGGTAAAAGTGCCAATTTGATACCAGAACCACAATGCGGTTTGGAGGAGAGAAGAGGGAATATTTCAGCGAATTCCATGTGCAAAGCAAAGTGCCTAAATGAAGGTTGTAGAAGAGAAGGGAACCAAATCAAAAATACCCAAACACAAACGCGTGTGTAAATTCAGAAGACTACAAGGCGGACGAAAAAATCTCCCAGCAACTAGTGGATATAGAATAGATAATGGGATACTCTACACTGGACCAGGGGAGTGGAGAAAGGAGTAACGCTACAAGGGATGTGATTAAGGACAGGAGGATGTATGGTAAACCCCGAAACGTGATAGCAAGCGTAAAATGAAGATGAGAAACTGAGGAAAAGCAATAATTCATATGTAATATCATATCGAGTTATTCTCGAGCGCACCATAAGCAGAATGACGTGAAAATAGAGCACCAACGAGAGGAGGTAGGAATGGAATGACAATAGTCAGACCCGTGTGTATCAACAGAAGTTATGGAGGGATGGCAAACCGGGGCTACAAATGGGAGGGGTTATGGTTCTGCTCTGCTTCTATGAGAAGATAACCGTGAATTCCGAGTCCGAGTCCCGTCAGGAAAAGAGCTTTGCGTTCTAGCGCGGTCCTCCGAGAATTGGGTCGAAAATCGGATATTTAAGTTTGTATTCGTTCGGCGAGATACAGTGGAAGAGGCACCAGGTGGTCGTTGACCAAGATCGTGAATATTAAGTAGGATTCGGTAGCCCTACAAAAAGGAGTAAGCTCAATGAGAAACTGGGAATGACGACAATGAACTTACGCAGAATGAAAAGGCGGTTAACATCCAGCTACAGAAGGTCGTATTAGTATTCGTATATTCATAAGAAGAGATGATATGGAGCGGATCCTCACCCGTAGAGTAAACCAGCGTAGGTTCCAGTATTGCCTCCAAACAGGGCTGCTTCCCCGGCGAGAACAACTGAACAACAGTAGACTCAGCGCCAGCGAACGATGTAAATGGCAAAGACGTACAAAACAAAACGAAAAACGCCCATGTTCCATCCCTCATAAGTAGCATAATGAGAGGGACGTCGCCCCATCCTGCGCGGACTGCTTGCACATACTTGAAGATGGTAAGTGCGAACAAGATAGGCTGAAATACTAGAGGCGGGCCGCTGATCAAATGTCCTTAATTCAGTAAGCGCTCGTAGATAAAACAAAATGAAAACATACAGGGCCAGCAAAAGCATCGGTGGCACCTCTGTGACCCGGCATAAATCATCAAACTTCATCTCAGGCAGTGCCAGCCTCAGCCCGACGATCATAACAGCGCCTTCTATGATGAATAACACGCCCAATACTCTTTGCATCACTTTGTTTCCGTGATATAATGCATGAACTGGAAGAAGCACGGGTATAAAGGTTGGAGCATAATTAAAGAAAGAAAGGACGCACCACGAAGAATCAAAACCATATCGGTTGCCAAAATAACAACAAGTGCAGCAACACATTCGTATGTTTGCCATATGAAACAGTCATGAAGCGCGAAGTGAAAGGCCGTGGATAGTTCGCTACTCCCAACGAGCAATATCGACCTAAACGGAGATGGTGGTGAGTATTCAAGGCAGTATCAGTGAGAGGAACTTACATTTGAACGAAAAGTGATAAGTAACGGATAATAAAATATAGGACTTTCATGGGTGTCCATGGATTACTGTGAACTTTATCAGAGCAGGGAAACGAAGCGACACAAACGATCGTACCACCATATCACCTTCACCTGTGTTAAATGTTCTGATTAGGGAACGGGTTGCACGTCAAAAAATCGAACCCACCTCGTCATCGAACGTTATAAGAATATCCCACAAAAGAAACGCAGTCGATGCAACTGAAATTCCACGTGAGTTCGAAGCCTCCGAAATTAAATGAATAAATCGAAGGCAGCATACCAGAGCTTCTGTTGACCGCTTGTGCCCCCGCTGCAACCTTGTAGGGTGTAGATGACGTGCCTCGACTGATGAGAATATCAACCCATGAAGAAGACGGTGTACCCTGCCTAGAAAGTCAAAAGTCAAAGACGAGCGTTGATCAACATCACGTCGCGAGCGTTGAAGAATGCAGGGGAGGAGCGAAGCAACGTTGAGAGAACGACGGCGAACAAAAATCAAGGGAAAATTCACATACAGCATCTACCGCGCCCCTTCCCCGACGTCGATCAAGACAAGCCAAGAATCAAAATACAAGTATTCCACTCGATGCTCCAAAATGATGAGTCTTCGTATGTCCGTCTTCGTAGGCCGCCAGACCAAGACTTGAGATATGGCGAACGCTGGTGGTGGGGGATGTCAATGAACGATTCCCAGTGGAGTATTGACCAAGACTCACAGGTTAACGTTAACCTTCGACGGCGTGTGTAAGCCTCCACTCACTATTCCTCTGCCCGTTGTCAGAGGTGGGAAAAGAAAACTCCGAATGGCCTGAAAGGCGTTTGGATGCCCCTCCAGTTCGTAATCCAGTGTCGGAGGTCTGGAATCCGAGGCTTTGGCAAAGGTAGATTAGAACTTTGCCCGGTTGCTTGATTGAAACCCTTCAACATCAAAGGTTTCGAAGGATGTTCTTTGGGACCGCAGGGGGTTGGCAAAGGTCTGGCTGAATCGTCGAAAAAGAGTGGGAAGGTCGCGTCAAGGTCGAAAGAGAGCAGGAGGTAATTCAACGAACCAAAACCAAAAGATAAGACTCCATAAAGTACGAATCAATTGGCACCAAAAAATGGCTGATGTTTACGCAGGTCCATCATGATACTGTAAGTATATGAGTTGAAAACTCTAGATGGGGTAAGCCACTGCCTTTTCAGTGCGTGATTGTGCTTACGCTCAACTGAACCCGCTTTCAAACCAACAATTGCGACGCAGGGGATGGGAACATGGGGCAAAGTCATGTCGAGGGAGAAGCCAAGATGTCCAACAGCCAACTGCGCCCCTGAGTCAATCCTTCTTAAGCGCTCAGGGTCGTTTATCTTCGACGCCGATGCACGCACATAGACCTCTCCCACACTTCCAGCGTCCACTCAAAGAGATAGTATTCTGGTCGCACTTCACTCACTGCTTGGATAGACCAACAATGTCAACTCAATGGACGTAGGCTCGACTCTTAGCTTGACTAGATGACTGATCCGTGGACCCACCAGTTTCCGATCAGTAGTACTCTCGGCATTGCGCCATCGACGTCCACCCGAGGCGTCGACCAGCTTACCGCCAGGGGTCCTGACGGAAACCCAACAGATTCGATACTGCCACCGGGTAAATCACCTCCCGCAGCCTCATTGATCAGATTTATGCTTCAGGACCGTCCTCTTCGGGAGAGTCGTATCAATAGATCAGCGCGCCAGGTCTCCGCCTGAGGCCGCGTTGACGGAGGAATAAAAGGGTTAGGTGTTTCTGATTCAGCGCAACAGCAAGAGGTGATGTAGGAGCAGTGAGAATTCGGTTTGGATAGCAGACATCTGGTTCTGGATGAGGCCGATGAGAAGCTGGAACGCGTTGATGATCAAGGCCTACCGTCTATGACTGTTCTTCCCGTTCTAAATTCTCCTCGCCACTTTGTAACCTATACTGAACGATTCTTTCTGCGACCCTCCAGTAGTCATCTCCGCCTCGAGCACCAATTTTCCAGGATTTGAGCAAGGAATCGGTCATGATGACCACGACTCTAGGATCGCCACATAGATGCAATTTCTTGGTGCCAAAAGCGAAGCCATAAGCGTCCTCCGATATCGGATCCCTCTCCGTTCGAAGTGGAGACGTGATTCGAGACGTGAGTGAGTGGATTACAAAAGTGACCAGGTTTGGGCATTTCGTTAAGACCGCCTTAATGACACCACTATCTTGATATCCAGAGACCGCGAGATGTGTAAGAGATGGCAGTACGATGAGCGCATCGTACCAGGGACTACTCCAAGTCCGATGATCCATATGTATGTCGAAGTGCGTTAACCCACTGAAGGTAGCTTGATCAAGGTATGGGGCCAGCAAAGAGATGTCCGCAGAGATCCGTCGAAGTTTGAAGTTGGTGATATAGTCTATGATTGCAGGAGAGTTTCCTTCAACCCCAAGAAGCACAAGGTTCTCGACATTCGGAGTATATCTCAACCATTTGACATCGGATGCCGACCAGAGCGAGATGCGAAGGTGGCGTATGTAGTGTCCACGCCGCTGGATGAGATTCGCTTGGAATTTCCCTTTGATTTCGACGATAGATATCACTGAGAATATTATTGGTAGTAACCTAGTATGAGAGTATGGATATCCATGTTACGATCGAGGTCGAATACAGGGTTAATCGTACCATCTTCGGACGGCCTGTGAAAGCGTCGAAAGCTTTAATCCCTCGGTAAGGTCGAGGTATGCAGCTGCCTCGAACATTTCTTGTTTGAGATCATCCGGAAGATCAGGAAATGGTGCGAGTTGTTCCATGAACTTCAAGTCCTTCACTTTGGGCTTGAGCATACTAATCGTATCGTATCACGGTGGCCGGCGGCAAATAGAAGCGTCCAAATTCAGTCTGTTTGGTACCATCCTGTGAAGTAAACAAGCAAGAACTTCCTGGACGTTCTCCTCGAGTCTTCCTGTCTTGCTATCCGGTACCGGTTATCTATGCGATCAAAACGGTCTACTTATAAGAAGACCTTGACTAATTATCGCGGGCTAAGTGCCACCTCCCTCCCTCGGACAGTGATAGGGGCCGGCGTTTCTACGAAGCTATGGTCACCGTACTGGTCCGTTCAGGACAACAACTCCTCGGCCGGACGATGAGAGAGTCGCCGAGCCGTACCACGCGTCGTTGCTGAAATTCAAGACGAATCTCGAGTGATATATCACAGATCTCTCGATGTGATGCTCGGTCAAATTGGAATTTAGTTTTTATGTCCTCATATAACCCTATGTAGAGTAGGAGCCTAGATTGTAATTATCTTATGTTCAACAAGACACAAGGGGATGAGGAAGCGATGGTGAAAATGTGCGCATCGTCAATTTCTGCAGCACTCCGGACTATAATAATATTCCTTTCCAAGATTTCCCTCAGGTTTTGTCGCCAACTACCTAGAAGCAGGGAACGCAATTCATTCATAACGAGGTCTCCACAATTCGAAGTCACCCAATGTCGGACGGATCACATCCTTTCATTGGTATTCAATTTATATTCTGGTCGAATGATTTGCAGTTTCCCTCAGGTACATCCGTTCGTGTGGACTTACAGTACATTTCGCCAGGTCCAACAATGCTTCTTTCGCTTGGTATCTCGTCAAGCCGACATGCCGTGGTAGCACAGACAAGAGCAACGATGAGAGAAAGAGAAGACTGGCTGACAAAATTCAAAGTGTGTTTTGCAGTGAGCCCTTGATTAGATGCGTTGTCGATCGGATCAAGGGTTTAGGCGATAATCAGGTCCGCTTCGTCGCCCCTTGACGAACTTCTTTCCATGAGGAGATTTCCCCACAACTCCCTGTTCCTCAATTTTTCGGTATTTGGAAAGTCCATCGAAGGTTGTATCAACTCGTGGTTTGTGCGTCCAATACACACCTCGAACAGAGGCGAAAGGATAGTTCGTGTGCAGATGTGGCTAGCGGGATTTGCTATTTAGTTTACTTGGCAATTTGGGGGTCGTCGATCCTTTCTCGATCAAGGATACCTGGATTATTATTATCAATCACGGAAGATTGGAATTTGGACGTTCGGTTAGTTATCAGTGATATATGCGTGATCGGTCTTGCACATCTAATGATCTTATCTTATCTTATCCGGCCCCTCCAGCTGCACTGGATCACAAGCTTGAATCAAAATGAACGATAAAAAAAGGCCATTCACCGATTGACAGACGACTCTTTGGGGTTGAAAGAACCGTTCAAACTGGGAAATGGAATGGAAGTACCATACGTACTGTATTGTCGTAACAAAAGTTGACCCTCTAGCTATACGTAGAACTGTCATTGTATGTCATACATGCCACGATGGTCCATTGAGACGGATTGTCGTGATGGTGCCCTGAAAGTTACACAGGTGAAGTCGTCCCCGATCGCGGTACCGAATACTGTATAGGTTTCCGAGGTTGGAATTTTTGCGTTTTGTGAAACAAGAAGCGATTGTCGAAAGAGGAGGCGTTGAAACTCAGCGCTCAGCGATGATGGTTGTGACGTTCAAATTCGGTACGTACCAGGCCTGATAAGATGCCGCGACTCATCGAGGCACTTGTTGTCCGGATAAAAGGGCGAGTACTTGCGAGGTCGGAGGACAAGCAACTCCCGAAACAGGCACCGGAGGATTTTGTCTCTATTGGAAAGACGGAGTTTGCGGAAGAGCCCTTTTCATCCGAAGATCGGAAAGAGAACAACCGAGCGACTCTCTTGTGCTCAAACAAGACCGCGCTGGAAGGAATACAGCCGAACACTTGGAAATGTGTGTGTGGCGTATGTTTGACTGGAAAATACTTGGAACAGCTGCATCTTCGGAGGTGGAGCCCGTCGACGAGGTTCTAATTTGTTACGCCACGAAATGAAGGCATCTTGTGAATGTCGAGAGTGAATGTGTCGGCCGTATATTTTACTCAGGAATGTTGGTGATATGAGGGTAGTGTTGCCCTTGTCTTGCAGCTTGTCGTAAGATGTCAGGATTTGACCTCGGCGTCACAGAAGGATATTAGAGTCGTGAGATGCCGGTGCCATTGAAATGAATTGAATGAAAGGTCTCGGAACAATGACGCACTCGAAATTTGAAGTCTACTGGCAGCAAGGGTTGGAACTGAGCAAAGAACAGAAGAATGTATGTTCTTCGGTTCGATCTTGGGTGATGAAACACGCGATGCGATCATTGTTTGACTGGCTGAATTGAGTGAAGTTACGGAACAGAAAGTCCATGACACAACTGGAAGTGAAATTGGAGCTGAAGGAGGGTGTAACCTTGTGAAGTGAGATGGAAGATTACTGTAATTGGAAATTTCAAGAGAACCCCGTCCCCAACGGACTACCCAACTTCCGAGGCTTGAGTTGAGGTGATAAGATGACGATGGTCAACTTGGTGTGGAGTAGATGACAGCTACCGGCAACGCCATTTGCTCATTCAATGAACAAGGCACAGGGTCCAACTCATTTTGTCCTCATCATAACTAGATTGGTCAAGCATCTCTGAGTAACATGGCGGCAGCAGGGAATTCCACATTCAACGCCTCAGAAATATTCGATCTATGGTTCTTCCATCACAAGTGTTCCTCGAAATGACCGGGTTGGCCGATGCTTCGGTGGTTGTTACGGAGGTAGGATTTGCGTTATGTGGGGTCGACCAATCGAAGACCCGTTCTGGTAGATCTGTGAATGGGGCTATATAATGACATCATGCGGTATCATCAGGTAGTGAAACAAAGGGCGACAGCTGGTAAGGTCGACAAGGCGTCTCTGTATCACGAGAAGCTCAGTGCTGTCGAGGCGATTCCACAAATGTTTTGATGTGCTAAATGATGCGAGAGGACACGGTTGATGTCAAGCATGATGGGAAGGCAAACAAGCGGACGGTAGATAAATCCATTGAAAAATTGTTATGGTACATTTTTCGCAACAAATCCGGCGATAAACTTGGGATCCAAAAGAGTCGAGCAACAAGGGGTGTATCTTCCCCTCGAGAGCACACCGTCTGCTGTTCATCCGGTTTGCGGACTTTGGTGCTGTCAATCACAGGGCGGCCGGGGCGGGAGATTCTGACGGATGCGTGACCGACATTGTTTCCGAATAAACTTGATTTGATATAGGAGTGCAGGGCTAGGAACACATGCATTTTTGCCGTGAAGTCAGGGCTAAATATAAGGGGGTTGCCCCAATAGTCAAGTCTTGACTTCTGGGCACGGTGAGGACGGAAAGTTTTCAGTCCGCTACGTCGAACAAGGCAGCGACGAGGAGGGCACAAGGCCAGTATTCCTTTGGACTGACATCATTCCGCGCGATGAGGGGGCCGACACAACGGGCAGAACTTGTAGCCGTGTCACGGTCACACGTGATGCAAACCTCAGGCGTGCGAACGGATGTCCAAAGCTAGAGTGAACCTGGGATCGGTTCCCTTTTCTATTTTGTCGCTTTCCATCAGTTGTCTTTCTTTTCCCTTGTTGCCCTCTTCCTCTCCCTCATCCCAACACCACCCCCTCGTCCTCTCCCTCGACGTTGAGCACCGTCCACCACCTTTTCCGCCTATATATTCCCTAAAATTCTCTTCAAACTTGCTCATTCCTTACTTCGAATCTAAACATGGGTTGTGTACAATCAGCAGGTGTTGACGACGAGGCTAAGGCTCGTAAGTATATGTCTTTTGTCTGCGTATATGCGCCCAAAATGATTCTAAAACACTGTCTTCTATTCCAGGCAATGACGAGATTGAGAGCCAGCTTAAGAGGGACCGCGTGAATGCGAAGAATGAGATCAAGATGTTGTTGCTCGGCGCTGGAGAGTCTGGCAAGGTACGTTGACTATTTTCTGCAGCATTTAAGCTCGCCTCACGTTTTTCAAAACGTCGTAGTCGACTGTGCTCAAGCAAATGAAACTTATCCACCATGGTGGTTACAATGAGGGCGAGCGAGAGTCGTACAAGGAGATCATCTTCTCTAACACAATACAATCAATGCGGTGAGTATTTGAGCTCCTGTCCCGCATATATGCTCTCCCTTTCTCAACGTCGTTATTCCTCCTTGCTAGCGCTATCCTCGAGGCCATGCCCGCCCTTGATATCGCCCTTTCACCCCAAAACGATGCCCGCCGAGCAGTCGTCATGGCCCTCCCCATGCAAATCGAGGCAGATGTGCTCCCTCGAGATGTTGAAGACGCTATTCGCGGTCTTTGGAGAGATCCTGGCGTGAAAGAAGCTGTGCGCCGGTCACGCGAGTTCCAGCTGAACGACTCCGCCGTCTACTACTTCAACTCTATCGACCGTATGTGTGGTTCCGGCTACCTCCCAACGGATCAGGATATATTGCGAAGTCGTGTAAAGACCACGGGTATTACGGAAACAACCTTCAAAGTGGGCGAGTTGACGTATAAACTCTTCGATGTTGGTGGCCAGCGGAGTGAACGAAAGAAGTGGATTCACTGTTTCGAGAACGTTACGGCGCTGGTGTTCCTTGTCAGTTTGAGCGAGTACGACCAGATGCTATACGAAGACGAGAGCGTGGTACGTCCATAATCACTTTCATTTAGTGCCCCCCCTCACGGTTCCGCTTTGTAGAATCGTATGCAGGAGGCCCTTACCCTGTTTGACTCTATCTGCAACTCAAGATGGTTTGTGAAGACATCCATCGTGCGTATTCCTGGTCGACCATTTGTCCTGTCGCTGACGTTGGTATTCTAGATCCTCTTCTTGAACAAGATCGATTTGTTCGCCGAGAAGCTTCCGCGCTCACCACTCTCCGACTACTTCCCGGACTACACAGGGGGTGACAACTACGACGCTGCTTGCGAATACCTCCTGCACCGCTTCGTGTCACTGAATCAAAGCGCGGCAACGAAGCAGATATATGCTCACTATACATGTGCCACAGATACCCAGCAGATCAAATGTACGTCGTTTGTTGCTAGTCGCGCTGCTTCGAATGCTAATTCAATATTTTCCTTCCCGCCTTCTCGTCCCTTGACCCATTCTTCTCATATATTCTTCTTTATCTCCGCTCGGCCTTCTTGCTGATCCTCAGTCGTCCTGAGTGCGATTCAGGACATCCTGCTTCAACTCCATCTCAGAGAATGTGGTCTTCTGTAAAACTCTCTTCCTCGCGCTCCCACCTCCGTCTCGCATTTCATCTCCTGACATATATACATTGCGCCTTTCTTTCCTCATTCCCGTTCTCGTCTTTTATTTTTCTCCATGTGGTTTTATGATATCCCCTTCTATCGGCTCACTAGTCTGCTACTCGTCCCCTTTTGCTGCATACCTCTATACGACACTCAACCTGTGGACCATCCTCCCCCTTGCTACGCGTTCCATCACCACGTCGACACCTCTGCACGGCCGGTCACTTGCACATCCACGCACTCCTTTCACTTTGACACTCATTTATCGCATCCTTCTCTTGTTCCTTCCGCCTTGGTTGTACCATGGTGATTTGGGATCGTGGTCACTGACCATGGCGAGTCATCATTTTATATTAATACCCGGCCCTTCCTCTCTCTTTCAAGGATGCCCTGCTCTCGCATTGGACTGTCTTGTGTGGGTTTGATGGATAATACGACTACGGGTTCGTTGCTCAATTGGACTGGTTGGTTGAGGCTACATAAGTTGGTCGATTAGGGTGGTCTGGTTGGTAATACATGTCACCCATCCTGCATCCTTCGACTTGTCGTTTTCTGAAATAGATTCATACGATTTTAGGTAATTTTCTGTAGTGTAGGTGCGCATCTTGCACGTAATTATGGATTCGGAATTATCTGATTCGAGTTTCGTGACATACTTCCCTCGAACTCCGAGAGTTCGGCCATGTGTACTCTTCGTGGGATTTGGATCCGGATGATTTGCACGAAGCCTCGGATGGGTTGCCAACGAACGGGATTTGCGAATTTGGTTACCAGGTCTGCCTTGCGGATCGCTTGAGCTCGTAAACACCAGAGAACGAATGGATTCAAATCACGTAGATGATGCCTCCGTGCACCTAGCACGCATGGCTGCCATGAAAGCGAGACTCTGCTCACGGGTCATCGATACCGGGCATTCACGGAAACACAAAATCAAGACTTTATGCCGAGGTGGGTAAATGTAATGTTCATCGAGTCGAGTCGAGTGGGAGCACGTGTGTACGAACTGCAAAACGAGCGTTCTAAAGCTGTAAGTTGGCATGCTGTGGGATTACGGACACATCTGTAGACTGTAAGCGACGGCTAGCTCTTAAAAAGCGTCTTGAACGCTTTTTTAACACTTTGTAAGGATCGGCTAGGGCCAAGCGAACTACCCGAATCACAGATGCAGCCTCATTCCGGGGGTTGAATATACAACCACGATTCTCGGGATATGAAGGGGAAGGCTGGGTGGTTTGAATTTGAATTTTATCGTATATATGGTAAGGAAACTCTCGTGGTTGTCCCGAAAGCCCGAGGGAGATGGGTTGGCATCTTTGATGAGGTGGGATCATGAGATATGATCATGTGGGTCGGTGAAATGGTTAAGGCAGGCTGAGAGGGAAGTTAATGATTTGTGGGAGAACGTAAATAAAGAATGTATCGTGTGGCGGGGTAATATGTATAATTTGACAGTGACTTACCGACAAACGGCGTTGTACGATATCCCTGAGAATTCACTCTCTAAATTCGTTCCGGTGCATAAGCAGTCCAGTCTTAGATAGATCTAGACGTATGTAGTCTTGGTACAAAGTATATACAGAGTATTGTAGATAAATCATGGCGGAGTATACAGTAGACGTGGTAAGAAAGATGCAGACAGTAATCTACAGATAAGTAAACACTTCCTTACTTGATTATTATTCCAATAAAAGGGCCCGTAGAATGGGGAGTAGAATCGGTGAATGTAAATTATAACGACGAGAACTGCTGGAAACCCTAACCGCCACGAACTCGAGGGGGAATTAATGAGATTAATCGAGTTCTTCATCGTTGATGCCGTAGACGTGGGGGACGCGCTTATCGACTTCTTCACTGTTGATGCCATAGACGTGGGGGACGCGTTTGTCGACCTCTTCACTATCGACGCCGTAGACGTGGGGGACGCGTTCAACCTCTTCGATGGCACGGTACCTATGGGGGACGCGTTTGTCGGCCTCTTCACTATCGACGCCGTAAACGTGGGGGACGCGCGCTTCTTCGACGGCACGGTACCTGTGGGGAACGCGCTTGTCGGCCTCTTCACTGTTGATGCCATAGACGTGAGGGACGCGCTCAACCTCTTCGATGGCACGATACCTGTGGGGAACGCGCTTGTCGGCCTCTTCACTGTTGATGCCGTAGACGTGAGGGACGCGCTCAACCTCTTCTACGGCACGGTACCTGTGGGGAACGCGCTTGTCGGCTTCTTCACTGTTGATGCCGTAGACGTGGGG
>ML208444.1:0-37898 GCA_004369065.1 Pluteus cervinus
TCTCACTTGTTCACCGACGGTTCACCGATGTACTGTGGCTGTCAGACGGGGGCTCAATGAGCCTCCACCTGGCGACGCATTTCAGTTGTACTACAGTAAGTACAGTGATGTGCCCTAGTCGGTCAACCAGTTGTCCTTCGGGAGTCACCCTACTCTGTCAAGTTGCTCTACTCTCCCGAATTACCCTACTCGCCCTACCAGCCCTACTCGCCCTACTCGCCCTACTCGCCCTACCAGCCCTACTCGCCCTACTCGCCCTTCAGCTCTACCAGCCCTCCAACCCTCCAACCCTTCAGCTCTAGGGTGTCCAAATCGCCCCATAACCCTAACCCCCATAGAATAAACTTCACAAACTCCTTCACACAACATCCATCCTCACTGACTTGACGCCAACCAACACACCCAAACAATCCCAACACTCCACAAGCTCTACCGACTTTGCACCAACAGAGATCATTCAAAGTTCATCGTGAATACTCGAAATCTTCGCCCTCCCCTCCCTCAGCCATCTGTAGCCCAACACCCGTCTAACTTCTCCCAACATTCGTCCATCGCTTCTGAACATATCACCCACATACTCCTCAAACAGTCGTCACAGTATCCACCCTCCGGATCTGCCCATGGACTAATCGACGCTTTCGTTTCGGCTGAATCGTCTCCGACCAGTTCCTGTTCTCCGCTCTGCTTTCGTTTCTTCGTAAGAGCACCAACATGGGTCAATGTAACTTGGGAATGTAAAGGTTGAGGAGGGATGAGCTGGGATTTAAGATTATGAATGCCGACAAGAGGATCGTTCATGAATTTATGATAAAATCCGTTCTTGTGGAGGAGGCGGAAATGAATGGCGTCACCTTTCGCCACGTCGTTAGATGCACAAGATCTGGGGGGTGGAGCTGGCCTCTGTGTGAAGCTGGGCTGAATCAATTCGTCCGTCATCCGATGAGCGCACAAAGAAAGGTATAGACGGTTGTTGGTGGCAGCCCAGTGATCGGATAGATGTTCACGGCCTTGAAGGAGGTTGACACCTGTCTCCCGTTTAAACTTATCTAGTTCACCGTCCTTGAATTCCAACGATGAAAGACGTATCAAGGCGTATAGAGCCGGTTTTAGCACACCATAAATTTGACATGTGCGGGAAAGGATGAAAGTGTCTTTCACGTCCTTCATACTATAATTGGTGATGGTCGGGAGGTTGGAGAAATCATCACCAATTGTCCAGAATTCGATGAGCCGTGACTTTGCCCTGTCATAAGGGCTCTTGAACGAGAGCGCATGAGATGTGGATAAGATGGAAAGGACGGTTCTGAGACTATCCTGGCGGTCGTCCCTACTGCGAGGTGATACAGTAACCATGAATACAAATAAGAAAAGCAAGAAAGGAACGTACGCAGATAAAGTCGTATCAAGCAACTGAGCAAAATTCTCAGCTGTGACACCCCTCCCATCGAGATTGACCATTTCTTTCCCCCTCATCAAGCCTATCTTCTGATCATTCGTCTTCCAACTGTCGTAGCGCGCTTGGAAGAATGCGCTCTGTTTGGCCATTAAGGACCAAAGAAGTTTAAAGTGAACTCCGTCCAGTTCAACCAAGAGGTTTCCGTCATCGTACCAATGGGCGGGGTGGGGGTTAAGATCCCGAGAAGGACGTAACTGGGGGTATTTCGAAGCGGTGGTGTGAATTTTAGACCGAGCACGAGGTTGATTTGGAACACGAGTTGGGAGTGACAGGGAATCACCCTCTGCAGCCACCGCAGCTCTCTGTGCCACCGAAAAATGTGACATTGGGTGTCCCCTAGAACCAAAAATTCGAGAAATGCCAGGCCGAGTCTGACTCTGGTCGTCTTGCTCTACATCCGACCCCCAATCAAGTGGAACCGATTCCGATTCGCAAATAGATTGATCCAACACTGTTTTTTTTTGACGTTTTCGTCGAGGGCGAGTTGACGATCCTGGTGATTTCGTAGTTGCGACAGCGGCTTCGGGCATTTTGTAGGTGAGACCGCTAAGTGCGTCGTAGCCACCGGGGTAGAACTGCAGCCTCTGTTGGGGATTTTTCCGTTTCATGGAGCTTTTTATATTTGTGGTGGACATCCAAGAGAGCAATGAGCGAGAAGAGGGAGGGAGTCAAATGGTTGAAGAACGGCAAAGATTTCGTGATAAGATTGTGGCCGAGTTCGTAACCAAACAATCTCACGCTGAGAAAAAAATTCAACCCTCCACGACGACTCGACGAGGAAATTCACAAGATATTCTTCATTACTATTAGCAGATTTTCAATGACTATGATGTGTGTTAGGTACAGTATGATACGTGGAAATACTAATAAATAAATATACTACAAATTGGTGAATACGAAATGCGGGAGTGCAAGATGCGAGGATGCGAAGGAGTAGGAGATCTACAATGTGGGAGTAGGCAAGAAAGTCGCTTCAAGACGAACGCAAAGAAGGCCGGTAGTTCGTGCGTGTTTCTTCGACGAGGACGCGTCATTCCACCATGACCACGACCCGAATCCCTTCACGAAACGTCCCTCCTCGTCAACCTAGACGACGCCGACTTAACACCAGCCCACTCGTCCAAACGGCCCCAACACTCCTCCATCCCCTCCGCGCATATATCCCACATCTTCTCAACACAACTCTCGCAATACCCCCCAACGTTCGGATCAGCCCACTTCCCCACATCCGGCACCGACTTCACTTCCGGCTCCTCCGAGAGCTTTCGTCTCTTCTTACGAGATGGTGGAACCGTTTGCAGTTGGGTAATAGGTACGAGTTGTTCCTTGAGCCCTTGTAAGCCGGAGATGGTGTCATTTATGTAAACTTGAAAGAAGCCCGTTTCGTAGATGGTCTTGTAATGGAAGAACCGGGATTTGACCGGGTCGTTGGCGGTACATGGGGTAGGGAGAGTTGACGCGTCGGTTGAGATAACCGCTGGTGAAGAAGCACAAGTGGGGAGGACAAGACGATTTAATGTTGCCACCCAATGCCATAACAATCGTTCACCACACTGAACAAGGTCGAACGAATGTGGAGTGGTTTGTCCCGACCCTCCAAAACTTGGAAGGCGAACGAGGGAGAATACAGCGGGTTTGAGGATACTGGGAATATCACATTTACGCGCGAGGGCGACGCTACGCGCAACTTCTTGAGGAGAGAGCGTTGTGATGGATGAGAGGTTTTCGAAGTCGTCACCAACGGACCAGAGGGTGGAGAGTTGTTCTTTGGCCCAATCGGCGTAACCGTGGAAGGAGAGTGCGTGAGACGCGTTCAGGATGGAGAGAACGTATCTTAGGGAGTGCGTTTGCGTTTGAGGAGGTTTACTATCAATCATGACGGGAAACGGAGAGAAAAAAAGAGAAGACAACGTTAAGACGCATCCAAGTCGAGAGAAGAAGGATACACGTACATGGATTCAACCATATCCAACAAGATGACCAAATCATCGACCATAACATCCATCCCCGTGAGCACAACTACTTCATTCCCCATAAGAAGCGCCTTCTTCGACTCGTCGTTCTTCGCAGAGTCGTAGATCTCTTTGAAAAACGCACTAGCCTTGATGATGCGGTCCCAAAACAACTTGAAGTGAACACCCTCTACTTCGATGAGGAGGTCGCCGTTTTGGTAAAAGTAAAACGCGTGAGGATTGACTTTGACCGGAATTGGGGCGGGCTGCGGTTCTGATCGGGGAAATAGTTGTGGTGACGGGTTTGACATGTCCTTCAACGCGTCTTCCGAGGTTTCGGAAGGCTGAGGGTCAATTTGCATTGATTCTGCAGCTTTTGGAACCTCAGAACTTTCGGAAGCGGCTTCGGGAGGAGTTGGTCGAGGGGATGAAGGCACGGCAGCCCCGACCTCCTTTGGTGGGGAAGAAATAGTGGGCGATGGAGCCATGGTACTGGAGGGAGAGGGAGAGGTAGCGATGGTGGCATTTTCGAGCGAAGGAATGGGAGGTATAGCGCCCAGGTCAGGAACGGGTGACGCAGCTGAGCTGGTAGGCAGCGGAGACGACGAATAGCTCTCCTTTCGAGCCTTGGACGGTGCCGGACCACGCTTCCTCTTCTGTCGAGGAGCCGTAGCAGACGCAACGAGAGGCGAAGGTGGTATTTTTTCACCCACGAGATTACCATCTGCGTCATGAACGAGTCCAGCCCGGGCGCTTCTTGTGCGCTTTGGACTGGGTTTTGGTGTACCTTCGATTGGAAGGAGTGCGCTCATGATTGGGGAGGAGTGTCCTCATGATTGGGGAGGACGGAGAAAATGAACGAAAGGGACACGTCGTGAGCGTGGATGTGTCAGCATGTGTTCAGCCACAGCCATGTCGTCATCGAGCCCAACGAAGCGTTCGTTATAGATCTCTATGCTATGAGAATACAATCTTCATAGGAGGGAATGCAACGTTCAAATAATAATACATTCCTGAAGCATGTAGATCCTGACCGATTACTGCGTACAGAAAGTATTGATTTCGGAGCAGTCCTGACCATGCATGAGGTGAGGACCCACTTCTCTTGAAATAGCCTCGACGCTCCAATGTACTCCATCATATGCTGAACCAGCGCTGTTGGAATTTATGAGAAGAACGTAGAACACGTCATTGTTGAGTCGTCCTTCGGCACTTTGAATGAGATAGTTCGGCTCAGCTCAAGCATCTGGATTGCGCCAAAAGCGGGGTACACGGACTTGTAGTAGATGAGCGAAGACCATATAGACTGCGTAAACGAACGATTGGCACGGTTTGTGAAGAAAAACGCGACTTCGTAAGGTGGCAGAAGTGTTTGAGTTCCGGTTCCCGAACGCCGAGAAGGCCGATTGCCCTTACATCCTCCCATCATAACGCGGGTTACCTATCGACTTCTATCGGTCAATTGTATTACATCTCTCAGAGCTAGGAGACTCTAAAACTCTTGTCTTATTCGCGCTCACCGGCACCCCCAAAGCCTTTCACTTGGAGGTCATTCGGCTTCTCTACCATGAGGTCACTTGGACGGTACCCATCTGGCTTGAGCGACATTTCTCGGTTTCCGGTATGTTTCTCAGAGTCTACGTCTGTATTTTGATTGGAAGGTAGGGATGGAGAGGTGTTGAAGTTGAAAATGAAATGAAAGGCTGGAGATCGTAGGTGGAATGTCGTGATAAAATTTAACGGACTCACGTCTAGATCCAGGTCAACACGATAAGACGCTATACATAGGCTTGGGTAACGACCGACGACCGTACTCGTTGTATTCATTGTATAGTGCAACATGGAAACGAGGTGACGACCTTCTAAAGCATAGCGAATTGAACAGTGATACCAGCCAAAATCACCATCACAACTCTCTCAAAGAACCGTCTTCCTTTCCCGGCCATAACAATGAACTCGGCTTTCGTCTAGACATCCTCCGACTCCAACGCTCCCCTCTCCAAATCGTCAACCTAGTTTCCCTCCACCCATAAACGTTAAACGCTAAACACTACTCTCAAACCTTCCGTCGTCAACCTACTCAACTCCCCCGACGAAGGCTCCAAAATCCTATCCTCCGAACGCGTAATCGGACGTAACCCATTAAACGCTACATGCGTTAGGTGGGTGTGTCTTGTATCTCGTTGATACTCATCGTTGATTAACAATATCGAGCTTGGTTAGGTGGGTGAATGCCGGCAGCATACATTCGTATGACCGGATCTGACAGGAAAGCACGTTTAGATTGATGGATACGCACCTCGTGTGGAACGGTGACATGAAACGAGAAAGACCATCCGGCCGAGCGGAGAAGGTGGCGAATGTGGAGAGCGTAATTGGACTCTGGAGAGTATTTCGGCTAGGGGGTTACAGTCGATTTTACGTTGGTGTATGGGGGTTTTGTCGAGGCTGGCTGAAGCCGGGGATATGGTGGAGGAAAGGTGGTGTGGATATATGCGCTATGGTAAGTATATTAATTTTGCGACGACGTACCATATGCTAACCTGATATGCAATCAGTATCAACCGGGAATATCCCTCCTCACGCTTTCGCTCTATATTCGAGAGTCCAAGATGATATGTTCGAGTTCGGGTGGGAGGGTCACTCGAGTGATCATCGAGAACCTTGAGACGTTGTCGCCGGTGTGGGGTGGAGGAGTGAAAGAAAAAATTCTAGAGGATAGCGCGCTTTGGACATGGTAAGGAGGAATGCATATATCCAGGACGGCAGCGTCGTCAAGCTACTTTCACCCTGAACTCTGACCAGAAATCTTGCTAGGAACATTATCCCAACAGTCATCCTCTCTGGATAGCATTGGGTATTCGGAGAACGATGGGCGCAATTGGTGCCAAGCGGTAGCTTGCTTGAGCATGTGCTTAGAACGGTGATAAGGAGAGGACATCGACTGATTTGGCCGGTACGCCCTTTGACCATATGACCAACGAACACTCTGATCCAAGCCCTAATAGTCTATTCCTTCCTCTCCTCCACCACTCTCAACATCGTCACATCTGCGAACGCCGAACGCCAAGCTGATGTTCGAGGCGCATATCCCCACTTTCTCCCCCATTGCAATGTCCAGATGGACATACCCAGGCACTTCATCGGCCACTGCTGCGTACTTTGACATCTTTAAACGCTTTCTGGTCTGAGCAGGACGCCGATGGCAGTGATGGACACCTCGCGGTCATGTGCAGCGCCGAATCACCGCCCTATATCATCATAGTACCATCCCCGTCTTGTTTTACCAACTCTACGTCTTGCTCGTCTGTGGCCTCGGTCGATATTCACAATCCATATTGATCTTAAGGTCGAAGTCGCTGTCCCCATCCCCGTCATCAACATCGGGAACGACATCATGGCCTCATTCGACGGTAGCTATGGGAGCGTTTCCACCCCTCCTCCCTCAACAACTTCCTCTCCCGTCGGACCTCTCACACTCCCATCCTCTTTGCCTCCCCACAACCCAGACTCCCTATTTCCGCTATTGCAACTTATCATCAAACACGTCTTTATCTTCCTCACTGTCCTCCAATTCATTTTCTCAGTCCTCCTTTACCGCAGTCTAAATCGTTATCACCCATCAATCCACCGATCTATACCCATAACCCTCTTATTCACATGTTCCTTCGGTTTCGTCTCGAAGTTAATGATGTTGCCGGCAATGTGGATATCAGAATCCAACGAGTTCGGAGGGAAGGTTTGTGGATTGGTCAGTGAGGCGTTGGAGTGGTTTTGGACGGTGGGAGAGGTTTTTCTGGTTTATTATCTGATGAAGGGGTTCATCGGGAGGGCCGTGGATCGGCAGAGATTATCGCGGTCGTCCGTGTCGTCTTCGGGGTCAACACTTTGGAGCGAATCCCATTCGGAAGCGATGAAGACGAAGAGAACAGAATTTCAAAACACTTTCCGCGTCTACGCATGGTTATGGGTCCTCGTCTCACTCACGACTTTGGGCGTGAGGTTCCCTTGGTTCGACATCACCACGGGCGTTATGAACACGCCGTATGGTGGATTTCCTCGGTCACTTTCTCCACCAATCCTTTTACGGGGCATGTTATGCTTTAACGTGTTGGTCGGGGTTGTGATCTCGGCGTATCTGACATTCAAGACGAAGGGTGTTCGGTTTGATGAAGGGAGGTATTTAACTGGGAGCAGAAGAGTGGGTACCCTCTCGTTTCGGTTTCCATCTCCTTTCTTTGTTTGCTGACTATATGCATTCATTTTGTAGAGCGTCCCTAAACCACTTCTATTCCTCGCGCCACTCCTACTTCTTCGGTACATCTACGAAGTCCTCCAACTCGTCCTACTTTCGTTCGTTTGGACACCCGAAGGTACCTTTCCGATCGGAGACGGCGATGAATGGGCTACCGCAAGCATAGTCGTCCTAGGGGTACTCGATTTCTTGATCATTCAACTATCTATTGCGGTTGCACGAAGGATGGTGTTGGATAGGGTGAATGCAAGCAGAGTAAGTGATGGGTCTGGTGGTGTTGGCGTTGATATCAACGAGAGTGAGAGGGGCATTGGTGAGAGGGATGTTCCGGTGGAGATGAAGCCGGTGCGCTTGCGGAGTCGTGATCATGACAAAACGAAGCGGGGAAAGTTTTATAGAGACCCGTATGCGATGGGATGGACGTTGAACTATTGAACCTTACTCCGGCCTTCCTTTCGGTGTACACAAGTATGCGTATCATATTTTGAGGCCTATATACATGCCAACCGAGTTATCACAAGAACCTTTCGACAAAATCGCCGGGCATATACACAGCCGTTCAACCACTTTACGTCTCCTATCCACCATCTCTAGATCTCCAAAGTTCTTGCCAACCTGCCACGAACTCCTCTCCCACTCTATCCGTATACACCCCGAGAATTGTTCTGGATGGGCGGCTCATCTTCAAGAATCCTTTCGTGTTGGTCGAACGATCCAACATACTGTATCGAGATAACGTTAAGAAAGGTTCAAGTTACTCCAGAGGACGAAGGATCATTGGTTCGGCTTTTGGGAGAAGAGGTACGCGCTCCAAGTTCGAATGACGTCGAATAATCCAAGGAGGTACACGGCTGTGACTTCAGGATCCCAATTTCCGCCAGTCGTTCCGCTTTATCACTGGCGGTGTCGGGATGGTGTCATCGCTGAGCTGTATTAAAGAAGACGATCAGCGTTACAGGAAAAGCAAAAACGAGGGAGAACGGTCAATTACCATTGAATGCAGTGGATCTCGTGAGTGACGGACCTAAAGAGATGATGTTGAGCTGCGGCGAACTAATCTTTTTGCTGTAACGTGAGTCAACGGGACATTTAATAACTCATCGGGGGATGTTGGACGAACACAGCCATCTTTGGGTCACATGGATGGAGCACGCAAAGGAAAGAATTTGGATGTAAAATGCGGACGGACGTACAGGTATCTTAACCTTCCACAGATGATTCAGCCTTGACGTCCGTCGAGTTGTACAGTATCTGCCTATTGAGAGCCGAAGGACTTCTCGATAAATTGGTAAGTAAAACAGTAGGCCAAAACCTGCTGTGAGCCTGCCGAGTTCGTTGTAGCTGGGAGTACGTTCGTTTCGAGCTTGAGCTTAATCAACTATCAAGAACACTGAGTATATGTCGAAAAGAGAGGGAGATACCGGACGAATCAAACCATATGTGGGTATTGGAAACGGACAGCCCCGAGGTGGGAAACGAATCGTTGTGGACAGTACATCCGAGTCTTCGAGGCTCCCTCCAATATCCTTCACGTATTGTCGAAGGGTTGGACTAACTCACGCAGAATAAATGAGTTAGTGATAAAGATACAACGCCAAAACACGATGTGAACGTACCGAGTTTGTTTTAACTAAAAGACCGGTCATCTTGACCTCGATCACGTCTCAAAAACCGTTGAGAACATGTCGATCACTATTGAACGTTAAGGGCGAAACAAAACTAATCGAGAGAATGGGTGAGTAAGATCGAGCGAATAAAGGTGATCGGAAAGAGACAGAGTCAAGATGGAAAACGTACGGGAAAACAAAAGGTACGTCCAGGTCTTCCTGACACTCTACTCACACCCTCGAGGTGTAAATGACTTCAGCGTCGGACCAATGCGTGGAAGGAGCCAGGTTGGTTTTGAGAATACGACGCCAAAGCGTGCTGTGAATATATGCATACAACCACACTTGTTATAACGGGAAGGACGCTCACCTTGACTTATGTATATTTTTACGAAGAACAAAGTATCGAACATAGACCTATTTCTGTGTAGTACGAAATGAATGTCAGCATCGAGGAAGCACAAGGACGCACAGAGCGTTTACTATGGGTTGCTGTCAGGACAGAACAACAGACGGGGAAGACAAACTAGAATACAAAACCCTTCAAGAAACCCTTCGTATTGCGTACACCTGAGATCTGGCTTAATATACCGGCGTGGCTTCCAGATTCCATTTTCCGCCGGTTTTCTTCTCGGATCCCCCCACAATCTCGTCGTTTAGATCGTTGGCGGTGTTGGGATGGTGTCATCGCTGAGCGCTGAGCTGTGATAAAGAAGTCGCACCAATAGTAAGACTAGTGTTCCAGGAAAAGCAAGGATGGAAAGAGAAAGGTCGATTACCACTGAATGCAGTGGAACTCGTGAGTGCCGGACCTGAAGAGAGGATGTTGAGCTGCGGCTAAATCATGGTTTGCTGTAAAGTGAGTCAACGGAACCTTTAATAGCTCATCGGGGGATATTGGACGAACACAGCTATTGCTGGGTCTCATCGAAAACGCACAGGAAAGAGTTTGGATGGAAATGTGTACGTACGTACGGATAGGTATCCCAACCTTCCGCAGATGATTCAACGTTGACATCCTTCAAGTTTTATTAGGCCATCGCTGGTGGAGATATCCGAGAACAGAGCCGAAGGATTCACATCTAGATTAAATTGGTAAGTAAAAACACCACGCCAAAACCTCTGTGAGCGCACCGAGTTCGTTGTGCCTGGAAATACCCTCATCTCGACCCGGACCTTGATCAGTTCTCAAGAACGCTGAGTATATGTCGAATAGGTAGGGATAAATCAAGTGTATAGGTTAGTCCTGGAAATACGACGCCAAAATACAGTTTGAGCGTACCGAGTTTGTGGAGACTGGTCATCTTGAGCTTGATCACGTATCAAAAAAAAGCGGAGAACACGTCGATCGCTGTTAACGACGAAAAGAAACTAATCAAGAGGACGGGTGAGTAGTATCGAACGAATAAGGTATAGGGAGGTGATAGGAAGGCGACAGAGTCAAGATGGAGGACGTACGGCAAACTATTGGCATGAAGAGGAACAAGAGATACGTCCAGGTCTTCCAACACTCTACTCATACCTTCAGGATCACCTCCAAGTGTCCTCGAGGTGTTGTACGTCTGAGAATAGTTCCAGCGTCGGACTAACGCGTAAAGGGAGACAGGTTGGTTGCGAGAATACGACGCCAAAACGTGCTCTGAGTATATGCATATAACCGCACTTGTGATAACGCGAAGAGTGCTCACCTTGACTCCGAATATCCTGACGAAAAACGAGGTATCGAACTATGCCTGTGCCTGTGCGAACGTCAGGAAGCACAAGGTTGCCCACAGCGGTAACTATGGGTTGCGGTCAGGACATGGCAACAAACGGGGAGGACAAATTGGAATACAAAACCTTGAGCCTGAAGTACTTCATGTTGCTCGCGGAGAGGAAAAAAGGAATAGCGCGTTATAGCTATGGACTCACAGCATGTCTTGTTGCCGCAAAGAAGTATCTTTGCATCGGTTGTGTAGGAAAACAAATACGAATTCAATAAACAATATAAACAAAGCATCTGATGTAGGGACGGTGGTCATAGATAGTTGACAATGTTCAGGAGGTAAATCCAACGTCGAGAAGAATAGAGGAAAAGACAAGGGAAGAAGAAAGGCAGAACTCACGTCTATTTCCGCCGTCTCGAACCCTCGACCAACAGTCCAAGAGTGGCCTAAAAGGGTCCTGGACCCCCAATATTCGTCGATTCTAAAAATGAGGTCAACGCAAACCGCGATAAGGAGACGAGAGAAGGAAAAGACACGGAGGAAGTCAGGCACAATCGTCGTGTTGTGTACAGCAAAGTGAAGGACCTGGCAACATGATCTGCGGGCTCTGTACCTTTTGACGACGGAAACAAGCCTCGTGTCGAAAGGATGTTGGATGTGCGTCGATTGCTCGACGATTGCTGCGCAGACGAAGGCTGTGTCCTAAGCGGGGAAGTGTGGGGAAAAGGCCACGCAATAACCACGTGCCCGCCAAATTTTCCGTCATTTTTCGTGGACCCCGTCCTGCAGCACTTGCGTAACCTCGATGCCAGTTTGACTCCTCCTCTTATCTTCCTCACAGCCCTCCTCTTCCTCTTTCCTCGTAACCACCACCACAGCAACGGCAGTCCACCTATAAAGCCATCATACCGCTGTTCTGGCTACCCAGCTCTTTCCCACTCCCACACCATGACGGAGTACGATTTTTCACCAGAGGCGGTCTCCCGCTACCATGCCAAAATGTCCTCAATAACCGACTGGACATACGAAGTTTCGGATAAAGCTGAACTAGGGAACATAGGCCCTCCCCCAACCCCACTCACACGGCGCCAAGAGATCGATGACACGCAAGAGGTCGCACGGCTACGTCGTTGGGAGAGGGACCTCAAACGAGAAAAGGAGCGGGAGAGGAAGGAATGGGAGAAGGAGAGAGAACGATTGAAGGAACAAGCTCGACGAGAGAAGACTCGGCATCGTGAGCCAGAACCTCCCCGGGATCGGAAGAGAGAAGACGGTCATCACGACCGCGCCCGTCGTAGCAAATCGCACGGCCATCGTTCCGAGCGCTCTCCCTCTCGAGAACGGGATAAAGACAGGGACCGGGACCGGGAACGGGGACACAGAACGGACAGCAAAAAGTCCGGAGCTCATCGCGAGTCCTCTCGCCACCATCGCGATAAGCGCTCACAAACGGCGGGGCCGTACTCCAATTCTTCCCAAAGCACCAAGGACGTCACCTCCACGCAAACCCTCGTCCAACCTGCACCACAGCACTCCACCACATCTCTCCCCGTCTACCATCGCCACACACTCTCACCCCATGCCGTCCCCAATCCTCCCGCAAGGCACACATCAACAACTCCTCCCCCATCCCGTTCTCCTCCTCGTGCTCTACGTCCCCAAACCACCCGTTCTCGTACCACACCTCACCCACTCTCCCACCAAATCCAATTCATCCAACCTCCCCCTGCTGTGCGTTCCAACACCGCCCCCGTTATCCCGGGACAACCGGAAAAGTCATTACCGCCCGCAGTGGCTATTCCTATCCCAATGCCCGCGCCCGTTCCAAGACAGGTTGCACCACGACCTATAATCGTGAACGGTCAACTCGTTCATCCTCACGCGAACCCTCGTCAAGTGACATACACGCCCCCTCCTCCTAATGGCTACGTATTTCTTCCTGCGAAGAACGGCAAGGTTCAAGCCGTCGTAAGTTCCATTCCAATTTCACGTTTCCCTTCTATTTCCGTCCCCGATTCCCAACATCTCTCTTATGAATCCACACGTTCGATGACCGCATTCCCCGTCCTATACCCATTTCTCCGAAGTTTCCACTCTTGGGATTACCCTCCTATTTTCATTTCCGTTCTGTTATCTGCTAGCGTCTAAACGTCGTACTCATACTCTTTTTCTCGATAGGCCACACCACCACCTCAACCGTACCCATCCCCACCACAACCAACCAAATCCCACGCGCTATCCCTCCTCGCTCGGCTCCTAAAGCCTCGTCGCAACAGTGTGACGAGCGCTGATTCCAAATCGAGTCGAGGTGATTCTCTGAGTCCAACACACTCAGAATTACCTTCTCGATCAAAGAGACGGGGTAGCATACCCTAATCCCGTCTATTCGGTACCGCTTCCCCGAATCCATTGACTCGACTGTTCCCGGACTACTACACCACATTCACCTCCCACCACGTCCGTTGAGGCATCTCAACTCAACAACCGACGTGTAACCGCAGGTGGAAAAGTACCATAAGTATAATTTATATTCTTGCATGTTGCGTTTGCGTTTGCGTTTTGCTTTCCTCCATGTTTCCATGTTTCCGTGCTCCTTGTTCACCTCGTCATCCTGGTTTCCTGGTCTCTCTCTTGACTTGTTTTCATGCTTCATCGCCCCATTTCCTCCTCGTACTATCATCCCACTGTGTCTTCTTGACTTTGTGCTCTGATTCTCGGTTCTATGGCTGTCTCTGGATAGTTTTCATTCGGATATGAACGTTTACTTACTTGCCTACTTACATATGGCTACCTACCTACCTAATTCCCCACCTCCCCGTTTTCTGACTCGTCGCCTTCCTAATTTCACTTACTATTACTCGCGATACCCGAGTTATCCTTCGAATAACCCATTCGAACTATAACCTGGACACTCCCTCTCCCTTTCCCTCTCTCTCCTCGGTACTTACTTGTCTTTGGACAATCTACCTATTCCCCACTCCCATCTCCGTCTCCGTCTCCGTCCCCGTCTCCCTCCACCCTTAAAATTGCATTCGCCGTTGATCGTCGAACACACGCGCCTCCACCTCCACACCTCCACACCACCCAACTATACCTCACGCCGGATGTTCATAGATTTTTATTCCCTTTTCACGTTTTCTCGACCTTTCGAACTTTGCGAGCGTTGATGATAGCAAATGTTCGTTTTGGTCATGTCCCCCCTTTTGATGCCACATTCTACGTAGTTATTACGATTTAGTACGACCTTTTGATACGATTAATACATGATTGTTTTTACCCCATAACTCTCCTCTGCCCCGGGCATTCCCTTCTGAGTTGAACGCTTGAACATTGAACGTTGAACTCGTCAAAAACGAGATGAAGGTTTGCAGACAACATCGGCACTAACGCGTCGTCATCGTGTTAAGTTATCCCCATCAACATTGTCTGATTAACATTCATGATATAATTACAACGTCCAGTTAAACACAATCTATCAATACTCTATCCTAAACTAAAGCTAAACTTCGACCACGACGTCAACGACAGATATCCTTAGAAAGTGTACGTCCTCCCACACCCCTTCCAACAAACTCTCCCCCTTATCTACATCAACATACAGTTGAACCCAACCCAATCCAGCCCATCTCCGCACCGTCACCACCCCACCCCATCACGACGACGAGCTCAAAAAAGCCCTTCGCGTCCACCCTCCCATCCACATCAACCTCTAACGCTGAACACCCCGTCCATCTCATCACAACACGACAATGTCCCCACTCAACGTCCCCTTCGCTCGTTCCCAATTCCCATCACTCTCCACCACCACCACCACAAAACCCTACATCTTCGCTGACAACGCCGGAGGCTCTCAAGTTCCCAACACCGTCATCTCCCGAATCACAGACTACTTCTCCAACACCAACGTACAGCTAGGTGCGGATTATAGTGTATCCCAGGTGAGTTACCCTCCAAACTTCAGCTTCAATTTCCATCACGACCAACGAGTCGGAGTCGACACCGACGACGTCGAGCTATATAGCATAGCGGGGACTTCGGTTTGACGTGCTAACATGGTCGTTGTCGTCGTTGTAGGTGACAACAAAACGAGTCCTCCAAGAGGCACCCCAACATGCCAAAGTCTTGATAGGCGCTTCACACCCAGACGAAATCGTCTTCGGCGCCAGCACAACCATCAGCCTCGAGAACTTGGCTAGAGGACTCGAAGTAGGCGGGACCATCAACGCCGGAGACGAATTCATCGTCACCGGGGAACACGAAGGTAAATCCTTCTCCTTCCTCCACCTTCACCTCCACCTCCGTCTCCGAACTCCCCTCGGCGTAGCTTGAGTTTGGTCGGAACTGACATGATGACATGGCAGCTAACGTCGGTCCATGGAAGAAATTGGCCGCACGAAAAGGGTTAACAGTGAAGTATTGGCATGTAACGCCAACACCAACACCATCAGGACGACCCAATCCATACTCCGTCTCCCACAAAATCCAGGACCTCCTCCCCTTGATCACGGCAAAAACCCGACTTGTAGCATTTTCCGCATGTTCAAATCTCCTAGGGACAATCGTCCCAGTGAAAGAGGTCGTAAAAGCCATTCGGGAGAAGGCTAAGGAGGTAGGAGCTCCGAAGGTAGAGGTATGTGTTGACTGTGTAGCATTTGCGCCGCACCGTAAGGTCAAAGCCGTCGAATGGGATGTCGACTATTGCGTTTTCTCGTTTTACAAGGTACGACAGCCATCTAAACAGTTGCATCAGTACTCAACCGAAGTTTGGAATAGGTATACGGACCACATACCGCAGCGTTATACGTTCGCTCTACCGCACTTCAATCTTCCGTGGGGTCCCTCGCCCACCACTTCCTCGACGTCCCAGACGAACCCTACAAACTCCAACCCGGCGGTCCTGGTTACGAATTGGTCTACGGATCGACCGGTATCGTTCCCTATCTCCTTTCACTCGAAAATCCCAATAGCGCCCACGAAAACGCCGGGAAAACGGAGGAGGACCGGATAGACGCCGTTTTTGACGCCATAGCCGACCACGAACAAGAACTCTTGAAGGTTCTGTTAGGATACTTGACGGCTGACAAGCAGTACGCTAGAGGGGTAAGAATTGTCGGTGAGGAAGGAGTTGGAACGACAAAAGAACGGGTACCCACTGTTAGCTTCGTCGTTGTGGGGGACAAGCCGCTAAAAAGTCGAACCATCGTCGACGTGTTCGACCGCGCTGGTGGAGTTCGTTTAGCCCCAATTTCACGCACAAAAACTTCCTTACTCACCTCTACCATCTCTCCATTAGGTCGGAATCCGTTGGGGCCATTTTTACGCATACACGCTCGTCGACGAGTTACGTCCAAAACTGGATGTCAACGATGGCGTCGTGCGAATCTCGCTTGTGCACTACAACACCACCGAAGAAGTCGACCGAATCATCGAGATTCTGAAAGGGGTTCTAGCTTAACGATCGAGTGGTAAGGGATTGAGATCTCGGTGAAAGTGGTTGGAGGGGGAAAAAGGAAAGAAGAAAGAAGATGGGAGTGTGGGGTCAAAAGTCAGGGTAGCCGAGTAGCGATGGCGGTGTTGTAATCGGATTTGGAGGTTCCCTTTGACATTGCTCGATGTGCGGAGAAGGTTAGAACACAAAGAAAAACAAGGTCATTGGAGTTGTATACGCGTAAAGTAAGTTCTTACCAGTGGATATAGAAGGAAATGTACGCAGAACAAGGATACCTTTCTTCGTCGAGCATTTCCGAGCAATCGGTGCTTTGTATGGTACAGAAGTGGACTTTAACATTAATAACGCAAGTGGTATTGTATTCGGTATTACGGATAATCGACAGTATGAACGATTACTCTCTGACCTGAGAGAGTTACAATTAGCTAGACTATGGCAATATGAGGCGCTGTACGGTGATTACGGACGAGGAATAAATACCGAGAGGATAGGGAGGGGAACGCGAACGAAACGAAACAGGAAACGATTGATAAAGAGTGTAAGTTACCGACGTGGAGACGGGGTCATTGGACGAAGACGAAGGAATAGAGAGGGAATGAAAGCGAAAGACGGCGAATCGAGATGAGACGAGTTGGAGTATAAGGCGAAACAATAAATAAAGACAGAACGTCGCCAACAGCGACGACGATTCTGCAGGAGTATGGATACAAATTAGTTAGAAACTACGCACAAACAACTTCGAATTTTGTATTCGGGGGGCTTTAACGATAGACGTTGACGAGTACGTTGACAAGTCGTTGTCGCGACGACATGCTTGAAGGCGACGGATATTCATAGCGAGTATTGGGGTACTCCTCCCATATAGGTTTGGTAGTCGAGACCGACGGTTGAAGAAGCCAACAAAGGTTTAGCCTCGTGTTCCGCCACATAGGTCTCCAAGGACGCTCCGAAGTATTCCGAAACGGCTGATTGAGCATGTGGTTGGTGAACGGTATCCACGTATGCATCACAGCCGGAATAATGAGCGCCCTGGGCGTACACCTGCGATTGCTCTTGGAGGGGATAATGTGGCGCGTGAGATTGAGATTGGGTAGAGAATGTGTCGATGTAAGGATCGTAGAAGTTGGGTGAAGGAGTGTCATAAGATGTATGAGAGCTAGCGGTGGAGGCTGGAGACGAATCACGAGTCCAAGCGTCGGTAGGAATGAGGGAGGTATCGATAGAGAGTTGAGGAGAATGGCAATCGGTCGAGATAGTGTACGCCTCACCCGCTGTAGTCGGTGCACTGGGTGCTGGTCCGTAGTGTTGTTGGTAGGCGAGAGTGGCCTGAGCATCCACACGATCGAAGGGATAATTAGGGGAGTCCTACACGAAGAAGATCAGCTATGGTTCGGTAAAAGTGAAATAAAAACTTACGAGATGGTTGGTTGGCATATCGGGGGTACAAGGGTATTGGCCGAACGACACCATGTCGAAACATGGTTCGGAACGGAGGCCCCGCATTTGCTCCGGCGGTGGTGTTGAGAAATACAAGAGACTTGGGGGAGGAGATGGGGACGACGATGGCGTCGACAGAGCCTCGCTAGAAGATGCGGAAGGCTTTCGACTAGTACCACGCGTTTTCTTCGTCAACGAATCCTTTCTCTCATTCGAAGAGACCTTCTCAAAGGTTTGCGCCGTGATGGGAGCTTCAAAGCGCGTAACGACTTCAGGAGCGTGGTGCTTGTCAAACTCCTTGATGGCGACGTCGAGGTCTTCACCCTTCTTTCCCAGTACCAATAACTCCGCAATCTTCTCACACCGCTTCAAATCCTTCGGCCCAACCTCTCGAACCTTCCGCTTATCCTTCCCTTTCCCATGTAACGGACGGAACGCGTAGTCGGGGAACTTGAGCTTGTGCTCGCTCAACGCGACCTTGGCCTTGTGGTGCCAGATCTGACGTTCTTCAAGAGGAAGGTTCTGCCAGGTAAGACCGATGATCTTGGAAAGCGTGCTGTGGTTGGTCTCGACTTTGTTGGAGACGTGTTGACTCTTGATGAAGGAGGAGCGGAAGAGGATGAAGGCGTTGGGAGGGCGTGGGATGTGATTTTCAGGCTTCCTCTTTCCATGACCGGAGCGCCGCGGAGCAGGACACTCGTTAACGGATGGGAAAAGACTGGATTCACAGGGTGTCGCGTCGACCAAGGGTGGGGGATCGTTGAACGTGATAGGTGTTACATTGGGAGCAAAGGCAATCCCATTGTTGACGCTCATAGCGTCGACGTTCTGGTTCGTCCACATCATCTGTGCATCTTAAAAAAGCACCGCATAAAGTCAGTTACAAATTCGAAAACAAGTATTTGATTCTTACCGTCTGAAAGGTCGTTCAAATTACTTCTTCTCCGGTCCGCAGGCATGATGAAAATCCAGAACAACAACGGTGGAGGAGTAAGGGCAATACGGAGACAACAATAACGAGAGGAAGAGGGCACTCGAAAGGAACGGTCGTGCCCAGCACAAAGTCGTGACGGGGGGGAGAGGGAGAGGGAGAGGTACGAAGCAAAAAAGTAGAGGACACGTTCATGATGTATATCAGGCTCAATGGGAAGCCAACACGGACACAAACAAGACGGCGCAAGCGCACGACGAAGGGCGGGATCAAGATTACAGGGTCCGCTTGACATTTCAGGTCAGTTATCTCACCGCCAAAACCATCCCTGATCGGGCCTTTTCGAGACGGAGGCAAATCCCTCCTGACAAACGGGGGATCTCATGATAACAACGCGTATACGCCCTTGTAGCGTACTAGGAAGTTCTGCAGCCAGCGCTGCGAGTGTCTTTCTGAGCGATCGTAGAACCACCGTATGTTGCAACGAACAGCTAAAACCTCCAGTAAGTCCGACTTCACGTTATAATGAAGGAACGACATACGGCATCCCTTTGCTCCCATCAGCCAAATCTGGTCGGAAGTGACGCGACTGGCCCACGAGAGTCCAGGGCCAATCACTACAAATCTCCCATTCTGTCCTTACCCCGAATCGAATTTAGACTTGCTTGTTTTTGAACGACGTCTGTGATGGTAACGTCCGTCTTCTCCAAAGATGCCGATCCGGTCAACATTGTCTTCGATCTGAGCGTCGTTCGCGAAAGTGGAAGAATATGGGTGATGTGAAAGCGTTTGTAGCTGCGATTTGTTCAAGGAGAACGTGGTGACAGTACAGAGTATGAGGCAATACCTCGACGCACGGACCAAGTCGGTAACCTAAGACAAATCCGCACAAATACCATCTATGGGGTTCCCATTGAACCACCTCCACCAAATACGCGAGCATTATAATTGTCGCATAGATACCGCCGTCGAATTGACGCGAAGAACATCGCGAACGGGGGTAGTGAAAGCGCATCCCGCCTTCCATTTCGTTCAATGTCAGTAATCCAGCACTTTGTCAACTCACGAACGCCGTATCGGCCACTAATCCACCAACAGCATCTCAAATTCGTTGCTGAATGCCCGAATTTTAATTCCCCAACTCGTTAGTGGTGAGTTCGGTCCCGATGGCACTGGTTTCCGGTGCAGGGGCCTTGTAAATCTTCTTTCCTTATGCCACTTTCGGTATCTGTTGCAAAGCTCGACGGCCATGCGCCGCGGTCACTTACATTCTGGGGTACTTGTAAGTACTTCGGCACCCACCATCACGCAGGGTCCACTGACATATGCCCAGGAGACTCGAAACCGATCTGCAAAGAATGTCACCGCCCAGGGGGTAGCAGGGTTGAAGTCAGATTACGAATTCGACTGCATGGACCTTGCAGGTATCTATCGTTACACGACTCCATCTCCATCTTACTCACCGTACATACAGTACCATAGTTCGACCATCACGTCGCAGTGGCCCCGGGTCTTGCAAACAATTTATCGCTAACGATTTCAGGCCTGAAAGATTTGGTGAGCATAAGTAACCTGTCGGTGTGGCGTCATAGAATCTCAGTGCAGCGAATTTGCCGCAAAGAGGGGTTATGCAAGACCGGATACCGTGTTCGTACCGGTCGGCAGAGCATGATGTGTTCCACAACTTACGGTATCTCGCAAGAGTCGCTCGTCGGAGTCTCTGACGAATCGATTTTTTAATCTCATCGCATCCGAAGCTCTCCAATCTCCAGCTCTTCCAGACGTGGTGTAGGTTGCTCCGCGATTTGGATCACAGCAAACTTGAACTCGCCACAAGTCGCTACTTAGCAGAACACTCGATTAGCCATCTCGTCCGCTGTCCATCATCAGGTCTCCCTCGGTTCGTGTCGACTTTGAGGCGAGTACACCACAAATGGCATCGCTCAAGTTGGGGTATCATTCCTATCACAAGAGGCGGAGAAGTCAGTTTGTTCAACCGTTCGTCGAACTCCTTGATGACTCAATTATATAAATCTCATCGCATCCGAGACCTTTCTTCGCTTTCTCCAGATTAACGTTTAGCGGTGATAGATCCCTCCACAGGACGGATCATAGCAAATGGCCACAAGTCGCTCGAGCAGAATGCTATCCTACTTCTCTTGCTTTCATCAGGTCTCCGTCGCTCCAGTCTCCAATTCTGTCCACCCAACCTCATTTATACCAACGGTCCAGTCAAGATACTGTAGACCCATCTCGTATTGATTTCTCTTATCTTTTCTCATTCTCACCACGAATCGACCAGCTCGACATTGGGTAACAAGGCCTCTTACTCGGGAATTGTTAAACGAGTCCAATTCACGAACTACAATACTGCAGCCAATGAACGAACGAGCACACCCCGGGCCCGGGTCCGACAATCCCGGATTGTGCTTGGCCCCTTTTGTAACAAGCGTGTTGACTCTTTCGGGATTCACGCCTTTTCCAACGACATCCATCAAGCAAAACTCGGATTAACACTGTGGTTCTACCCATCTCAATCACTGGGATAGTACACTATAATGACCACAGATGCTCGCTTCCCGCTTGAACTAGAGCGCATCATCTTTCTGATGGCGTTGCAGAATCGCCTTTCCGACGCCCCAAATCTATTCTCCGTTGCTAGAAGGGTGCACGATTGGCAAGTAACCTCTCTGCTAAGCTAGCGGTGGTATATCATGTGTTTTGACTAATACTCTCAGTATACAGGCTGGTTCCAAAGGCCTTTGAAGTCGTAGTTCTTCAGCATAGGCAATCCTATCCAATCGGTTTTACCAAGGATAAGTTCCAACGTTACGGCAAACACGTTCGACATCTCCTCATATCCTCCATTCCAGTCGGCTTCGATTCAGCTAGCGTGTACATCTCATTCTGCCCACACGTCCAAAATTTGGCGCTGTGGACTGGCCATAACCCCACTGAAATCGAAGCAATAATTAAACTACCCCTCACCCATCTTTCTGTGAACATCGATCGCATGGGACCACTATCACCTCCCCTCCTCCACCTCTTCTCGATGATCACTCACTTAGATGTCGTCGGATCTTTTTTTTCCTGGGACGAATGCGCCTCGTTGATTCATTTTCCTATCTTAACACATCTCGCAATCTTCCGCGGCTCACTTCCTGCAATCGTTCCCCTTATCCTCGAACAATTACCTCAGATTCAAGTCTTAATATGGCGCGGCAACTCTCCTGACGAAAAACTCAAAGAAAGCGAGTTTCCTGAATCATCATCGTTTGATGATGAACGACTCGTATGTATCGAGTGTGAGGATTGTGAGGACTGGTTGAATGGGGCAAGAGGAGGGCAAGATATGTGGAGATTCGCAGAAAGTTTGGTCGAGTCACGTCGGGAAGGGTAATACGATGGATTCTTGAGGTCTGTCGAGTGTTACTAGGTACGCGGGGAAGTGTTATGATAAACCGAACCCATGATCAGTCAAGTGCTAATCATACTATACTTGAAACTCTACCTTGAGGTTTAGGATGTCTGTTTCGCGTCACACTCGCGAAGTGAGGCGGACGAGGAAATAGGCGCTCAGCAGCACCAGCAGAAAAATGAATGAGGCATCTGGTTCTCACCGTCTGATTGGTCGGTGCCGCTTAGTCATATGTGCAGCTACAGCACAGCCACAATGGGATCTCTGCACCGTGTGCGGTCACTGCGGTGTGCCGACGACAACACTCCCTACCCACTCCATCGTTGTAACAAAATGACGAATACACACAATACCGGATAACACCCACCTCCAGCCTACTGCACTCATCATTTCCCTCCTTCTCTTCTCGATGAACAACTCCTGGGCTTTCCATCCACATGAAAATCATCCAAGGGTTACGCATTCCGTTACCCCGTCGTTTGGACAACCCTCTCGTTATTATCCACCCTTTCCTGAGGCTCCTCAGCAACAACAACCTCAACCCTCCAGGTAAGCAAAAGGTTTCATCTTCGAAGTCGTTTTTTTTCGTCTCAGCACGAGGGATACCTTTTATTAGTTCGGCGGCATGGCAAAATTTACAGCCAAGAACCAATCTGACCTCGACAACCGCCGGAGCTTATGGATATGAACCAGGGAGATGGTCAACCCCACCCCGTCCAGCCTCTGCCCATCCATACCCACACTATCCAATCGCTCAGACCACCCACTCTGCTGGGTCGGCCTCCACACCGAGCTCTGCGTCTTGGGGTGCCCCAACCCCGGCTAGTTCATGGGGACCTCTCAGTCCTCCCACCATCAATCAACCAAATTCATCATTCGTTCATCTCAACCAAGCCGGATACCCAATGGCGGTTACTGCTGGACACGACTCAAACTTCATCTCCAACGGGTATGCCACGAACGCTTCAATATCACCTGGACCAGGGGGGGATGGTGCAAATAATCCTGCGTGGACGACGTTGGCTGGGTGGGGGACGGGGTCGGAGCCGAAGAAGACGAAGAAAAAGAAGCGGAAGGATTATCCACCGGCGCATATGGCATTCCAGACTTCGTCAATGCCAACACCTGCAAATGCAACACATCCATATTATCAGCAGTCGCTGTATCCACCCCAGGCGTACCCCACACCACAACCTCCGTCACAAGCTGCAAATGCTTATCCTCCTTCACATGCAGTTTCGGCCTTGGGGCCTAGCGCATCACCAACACCGTCGTATGCGCAACCGGATATGTACACTGCCGGGAATTTGGCGAAACGACCGTTAGATTGGAGGGCTGACTACGAGCCCAAATCGAGAGCAGCATATCTTCTTCGAGTGACGAAGAATCGATCAGAGGTGAAAGGTATGTTCTTACCTCCCCAAACCCGTGTTACGTGACTAACCCTCTTGTTTCATCAGAATATTCTGATTCTGTTCGACGTATCCTCCATCCTTTACTGCTCCACACAAACCCTCCTCCCGTTGATCTCGATCTTCGAGACAACCCCCTCGAACCCGGTTCTCTTGAATTCCCCAACCTCCAACGTCCTCACAACGACTTAGACTTTGCACAACTCGCTACAACTCCAGCTGCATCCATTCTCCGGTTGTATCATCCACGTCTACCTTGGTACATCGACATCCATCAAACCCACTGTAATGGTGTCACCGTATTCGACATATTGACGCAAATGTTCGCTCAGTTGATGGCGCAGATACAAGGTCGTCATTACTGGAATGACGTATTGAGTGATGAAGACCGAAGTCGGATTGTGGAAGCGTATTCGGCGAGATGTGAAGGAGATTCGGAGGAGATTGGACGTGGCGTATTGCAAATCGACTTCTTGGGAAGCAAAGTCGTTTTTGAAGGGTTGGTGAGAGGCAGGAATGGGATGTGGGAGATTAAGACGAGGAAGGAAGAATATTCCGTGTAGGAATCGTTGTACGTTGCTGTCTTACACTTATCGTTTTTGTTGTCGTTGATAATTTGATGTGAAGTGCCTCTCCTGTTGTTTTCCGTTACGAACTCTCGATAATACTATCCTTATAATCTCTTACCATCGTCTTCTCCACAAGGATACGTTAGTCCAATCATAACAAAACGGCCCTCTCGCTCCTACCGCTTGATTTTTTGGTCAAATATCTTTAACCTCACCGACTCCATTCGAACACATTTATTGGCCAAGCGAGTTAGCAGGTTAAACTTCATTCTTACGCCAAATCGAAAATGCGTACAAGAACAAACGAGGCACACCGTAAAGAAACACGGTAAGAACCCACGAATCTAACTTTCCAGTCTAAACCGCTCATTTCGTGTATAGTGCAGTTCCTGCATTCACTTTGATTCTCTTACTCATCGCCTTCCTGTTTCCGAGACCGAAGTCTCCTCGCCGGCCGTTCCTCTTCTCGAATCGTGATCGGCGCAGCAGGTTCAACTTGTCCTCTACCTCTCTTCGTTCCCCGAGTCGTTGTGGGAAGGACTGGTTGACTGGCCACTAGCGTCGGTGGCTTTTTCACCGTAGATCGACCAGTTCTCGGTGGAGCGGCCGGAGTGTTGGCTGGGATACGTGATGGTCCTGCGGTAGGTTCGCGTTGGGGAGGTACCGGTGGCTTGATAGACTTTTCGTTGGTCTTTTGGACACGAGCTGGCCTCGTCACCCTTTCTTTGGTTTCTTCTTTGGCTTGAGGGTGGACAATCGTGGTGGACTTTTTCACCGTCGAGGGTCGTGTGCTGGCTGTACGACGAGGGATAACACGAGGTAGTGCTGCAGCTCGTTTTCCTCTTCCCCGTTGAGAAGGAAGTGCACTGAGGATTGGAGGTGTTAACTCCATTACGATGGATTCGTTTCCTAGTTCTTCGGGTATGGCGGCAGATTCTTCGCTTTTCCTCTCCTTTTCTACTTCTTTCCCTTTCCCTTTGTCTCCGATCGTGTTCTTCTCTTCATTCCTAGTATCTTCGTTCGGCTCCTGGAGGTCATGTTGTACCTTCTCAACGTCTTTCCCTTTGACTTCCGAGCTGATCGTCTGATTCTCTGCAATAGGGAAATTGACGCTTTCGTCCAATTGACCAGAGGAGACGGCGTCATGTTCACGAGTGGTTACTTGTGGAGAGTTCGTTTCGTGGCCATTCCCTGTGTTTACCTTGGATGAATCTGTCCGGATACCAGAAACGGGGAACTCGTCGCCTGACACTCGACGAAATAAACACCCTTGTTCCTCTCCCCTGGTTTCAATTGCACGGTCTGACACTCCTCTCAGGCGATCAGCGACCAAGGGTTGTTCCTCCGACGGGGGTGGATAGAATACTCTCGGAGGTACCATTTGTCCAGCAGTCGTCGTGTCACGGACTGGCGTTATCATCGTCAAAGCACCTCTGCGAAGAGGGAAGGGGAAGGTATTATCCGAAATGGGAGGAAGACTGGGCAAAGTGGTATCACCAATATCTTCACCAGCCATGGTACGAGCAATCTTCATCGCCTCGTTGTCTGTATGCGCATAGTACACCGTTTGACCACTTTCCGTTGTTGCTGTGGTAGGTGCACCATCGTTAGTATGGTGAAAGTCGACTGGTATATAAGCAGATCGTTTGCTTGCTTCGTCGAGCCGGGAACCTTTCTCCAAGTAGATTTGGTCGACGAGTTGGTGTTGTCCATTCAAGGAGATCAATAGAGGCCCTTGTTCGGGGAGACTGGTAATCGTTTCGACCACAGGTTCTGGATGGTTTCTGTTTACAATATGCGGTTAGTTGCTATCTCGGGATGTGGCACTGGCCGAGGTACGTACTTTAACCATTCGACCCCTTTCTCAGCTAGCGCGCGTCTAGATGGAAGATTATGCGCATATTCAGCACGTTATCCCATCGAAACGGCGGGCCCCACATACCTAGCAGCAGGCCAATCGCTATGGTTTCGAGGAAGAGCTGTTATAATATCACGGATGAAGTCTTCGAGACCGTAAGGAAGGTTGGTGTCGGACCAATACTCCAAAAAGGATTCACCCCTCTCAGCTACGCTTCCTACTTCGTAGAAAAAGTCCTTCACGTGAACAAGGAACTCTCCTTCTTTCTTGTTGGAGGGAGGATACACGTTGAAGTCGGCACGTGTGGTTCTAGCTGGTAACGGAGAACGAGAAAACTCGTAGGGGAGGTGGAAAGCCGTGGCCTTTCCTTGTCTTTGAATGGGATGGGGCATCGATATATCGTGTATGGCTGGTGGAAGTCCGTTGAAGGGAGTATGGATGGTCTGTGGTTGTGGTGGGGGAAAAGGCGGCCGCGGGAAAGCACAACGCGTCTTGCGAATTAGCCACATTCAAAGTCCCGTGACCGTGCCACGCGCCGCGGTCAATTGTGAAAGCAATTGTTACTGATGGTTCCATACCATTGTTCCCTTTACCAAGTACGTGCACAGTCCACTCAACCATCGACGTGATGCAGCAAAGTGCATCGTCGCCACGCAATGTTAACCGTGAACAAGGTATAACCTTATTGTTGATCCTATGTTACACCCCCTTCAAAAACAATATATTCATTGTTCTGGCAACCGGCAAGTCCTACTGTGCTCATATTTAAGATTGTGGTGCGTGCGTAGTTGGGGAACTTCATAATCCCGCTTTCTCTCTCCTTGGACTCCCAACTGTCGCCGTAGCCATACCTCCCTGACTAGATACGAACATTAACAAGTATGGATGAAGCTGCTCTAGATCTGGGATCTGGACATCCTGTTCTGTTAGCTGATTCTAGTGGTGTCGATATCCCCGTGTTCGAGGACGAACACAACCCCCGATTAGTCGTGCGCCGAGGCGAAACTGATATCAACCACGTATCAGCGGAAGACGGCGTCCAAACGGATATCACGACACCTCCCAAAATAAGAACTGTCCGTCGACATTGGGAGAGTTTGGATGATATCATCTTGCAAGCGAACACGATCGTCCTACCTCCCAACAACCCACCGGAGTTCGGCACCCTGCAGACCTTCTATGTGAAGAAAAGCGCTCAAATTCATTCAACGCTTCGTGAGCTATGTGGCCGGATAATGTTCACGAAGGAACGATTGTTAAAGAGATATACGAACCTTTGCTGCAAGATTGAACAACCGTCACAAATGACATACCAAATTGGGAGGGACGCCCACGACGTGCCACACAAGGTCGTGATAACAGCTTCTGAGTGTATGTAGCTTTGTCGAATCTTGATAGACCGTTTATATAATTATTGACGTCTTGTTCACAGGGCGTGTACCAGAATTTGGGGCTGCTTACCACCTCAACCGTGCTGGGGGCTCAGATTTATCTTTCGAGGATGTTTTCCCACTTCAAGTCAATAAGGTCCCAATAGAGATATACTTTCCGGCTCAGGTAGCTCTAGAACCTTCGGATATCAGCGTTGAAACCTCTGTATCTAGCGTTATCCAATAGCATAATAAGCCATTCCAGATCGGTGACGTTAGGGAAGCGGGGGAGATAACAACACAGATGATTTGCTTGAAACCATGGATGAGGGACATGGTGTCCGTATTTTCGATATACGAGTTCGTTGAATGCGATGGGGAGGTAATAGTCTGCTCTCAACCGGACAACCTTGAAGACGTGTGGAATCAACCTAGTCAAAAGATTATATTTCAACGTGCAAGTGAACGGCTGAAAGTACCAATCGAAAACTCGTTTTGCAATAAGAAGGTTCTTGGCCTCTTGTAGGTCATCCTCCAGTGCAAATAAGAAGATGATGTGTTCAAGTTCTGGTGGAAGACGTGGCGAGGACTCGGGCATGCTTGGTTGTTATCGATATCGATGTCGGTGGTTGAGTGGGATCGGGATGTGCCGAAGCATGACTGCCTTCTACCATTTCGACGAACCCAGGCTCCCGCCCGAACTCGAGGAAAAGGTCTTCATCCAAGCAATCGATCACAATTTTTCGGATGTGCCCAACATAATCTTGGTTGCTAAACGGGTCCACCATTGGTATCACCCAGATCTGAGCATTCCGCGCCCGTGCAATTGCGCTTACAACAATCATTTTAGGTTGATGCCGCACATCTTCAACATTGTCCTACTCCACGAGGATCCACCATTCCCAATGAAATTTAGCCTCCCCACATTCCAACGTTATGGAAAACACGTACAACACCTTTCCCTTGATGGCCCAGTTGTCAAACATCTCGCTCTCTTCACAAACATAACGAATCTCGTCCTTTGGGATGAATACGAACCATCCGAACTCGAAATCCTGCTCACTTTCAACCACTTAACCCATCTTTCCATCACTATCCACAATGAACCCAACGCCATTCACTTCTCGCTGTTCTCCAAGGTGACACACCTCGACCTAGTATCAGGCTGCATAGACTGGTCCCTCGCCCACGCACTCATCAAGTTCCCGCTCCTCACCCATCTCAGTATCCTCAGAGCAATTGACAAAGATGTTCTCAAACTGTTTTTGGATCGCAACCGGTGCAGGAATCTGAAGGTGGTGATTCTGTGGAGGCCAACGAGGACGCCGAAGAAGACATGTGTACCAGAGGAGGCTAGAGACCACCTCCCGGTGGAAGACGAAAGGCTCATCAACGTTCTGTGTCAGGACGTGATGGAGGATTGGAAGAATGGGGCGAGAGGAGAGGATGATATGTGGAGAGTGGCGGATAGATATCTGGCTTGGGCTCATTCGAGAGGGTTGACGGAAGTATAGTCATTTAATGAGAGCGCGATATTGTGTTCGTTGGGGAAAGATAGGAGGGGGGTCCTCTCTACGTATGATATACTCCCCTGTTGGGAGATGCATAGCGGGATCGTCGCTTTCTTGATTTGCAAATGAATGTTGAATTTGAAGAGTGGCCAGGTACATTTGGGCTGGATAGGACGTTTGTGAAAGTATCGTAGGAATAACTGGACGCTTTTTTATGAGCTTGCGCCTGGCGCCCGTATCTCAAATTGTCCACCCGCAACATACACGTGTTTTTAGGGTCCTTGCGACCGCCTATGGTCCTCAGCTCCTTCCGTCATGGACAACTCAGAACCGTTCCTTCCACCCGAACTCGAGCGTCACATCTTCCTCTACGCACTCAACCATTCTAGAGAGGATGCTCAGAACCTTTTATCAGTAGCTAAAAGAGTGGAGAATTGGTTCGTCCCACATTCTCGACGTCTCATAGCATGCAAAGAGACTCACAAGCTTCAATGTCAAGGTTAATCCCTGTTGTTTACGAAGTCGTCGGATTTCACACAACCTACTCAACTCCCTTTCCTTTTGAAATGCAGCGATATGAGCGATATGGGAAAGAAACGCGTCACCTCGCGGTCGGAGTAGAAGAGATGATCCCATCTCTCTCTTTTTTCCCAAACGTCACGAATCTGGCTATATGGTCCCGATACGACGAATTGCTCGTAACTTTTTTGGAAAAATCATCTTTGACTCGCCTCTCAATTCGGCTCCACAGCTTTGATCCACCCACACCTCGTCTCATCCAGACGTTTTCGAGGATCACTCACCTTGAGGTTGTTGGCCGATTGGATTCTTGGAAGGACTGTCACCTCTTGGACCATTTCACTTCCCTCACGCATCTATGTGTTTTGTGGGATACGTACAAGAATCTTCTGGAGGAGATGTTGGGACGGTATCCATCGTTGGCAATCCTGATCCTATGGGATTGGAATCCGATTGATCCCGAGGACTCGGGTGACACTCCAACAATCGCGTTGAGCCCCCTTGGTGATCGTGACTTCAACGATATCCGTGTTATTGCGGTTAGGAACCGGTTCATCGAGGATTGGGAAACTGGGGCTAGAGGGGGTATAGATATGTGGAGATTTGCAGACAATGTGATGGCGGAACGAAAGAGAGAGAAACCTTCTTAGTATTCACAAGCTTTTGACTAGTCTGGGTCTATTTCCGGAACGGGCTTACGAGCTCGATGAAGCTGCCTCTGTTACTCGAAAAATTAGGAGCTTCCCAAGTTTTTTTTGTTATCAAGACGGGATCCGTTCCCACTTGGTTGTGAAAAATGGTTCCATATACGTCTCCATCCATATATCTACACTTCCACTGCGGACTGTCCAACTTTCCCCGCAAACATCACTTCCAGTCTTGAAGCTTGAAGCTTGATACGAGCTTGATAGGCCGGTTTTAGTCTCAATCTGGTCCTTTGCTAGGTCTATTCGCTCTACATTCTCGAGTATCATTATAAGGATACAAATAATGAGACCGGTTGGAATTCAGGCGTTATGAGGAGCCTACATTATGTGGTGTTCGATCGTGCAGGTTGTGTCGGGCATGTCGGGCATTGCGATCGCTGACAAGTTCAACTTGCCACGTGTATCCTGGCGCTTACTCAGCTCCAATTCAACACCCTCTTTCCCGTTCCTCGCCTCACTCTTTCACTCTTTATTGGTCCCCACAACCATATAAGTGTCCCTGATACGATTACCCGGAATCCCTCGTCGACGAACGTGCACGAAACCCTACAGTCCCACCTTCGTTTCGTTCCTTCTCTTCATTGGGACTTTCGTCGCCCCCTGCTACCGTTTGCAACCATGTTTACTGGGAGCGTACTCTCCGGTATCAGCCCATAAGCAAAAGCCGTTCATTTCTCCACCGCGCCTCTCCACAGTGGGAATACCCGTTCTCTCCGTGTTGTATCGAGAGTCTATACCGTCGTGCGTCAGGAGAAACGGAAACGAGTTGTAATCTATCAAAACATATAAATACAACGGGAAAACCTCCACAACACGAAATGAGAAACATCGAGGGTGTCTTTGTGCACCACGAAAACCACCGTCGTGGAAGGAAGCAAGAGAGAAGCTTCTCACACCCTGAGAGGCCGACCCATCCTGTTCCCAGCATAATTATAACTGGACTTTGGACTGGGCATGATAGCTCGGGACTTGTTATCTCGCAAGTTTCCATTTCCTCAAACCATACTCTCGATTGTGGGATTGGTCTCAATCCATGGACTCCAGACCCTCACATTCAAAACTTGTAAGCCCGTCCTCTATACCTTGGCTATTCTCGTCACTTCGCACAACCTTACGAATTCTCAACAACTCTGTTTTTCTAGATACATGGCGTCCACGAACGTGTTGGTGCAATAACATCTGCGATCGAGGACTCCACCGATAAGGATCTTGGACGCTTTGCTCGCTCCGTGGCTTACCCACTGTCTCCTTTATTCGATAGGGACGTTCGAGGTTCTCACTTGGGCGTACGCACGTGTAATCTCCTCCAATACCCTTGAAATCCACTCTTGGTCGATAGACCGACCGCGGGTTTAGCAGAAGATATCGGAGTAAGTTCCATAACGATTAACATTTACCAGCTAAATTTACCATTTCGAAGGTCTGAAGTAGTTACATTGATCGCCAAGATACTACTTGGCCCGGTTACTGAGGATATGATGATGAATCGTTCACGCAGGCCTGGATGAATATAGTTTTAATTTGGGTAGATACCGCTGCGCGTCTGAGAAACGTGAGTTGCAACCACTCACAGTCCATGGAATTCACTTAGTATTCGGGAGTAGCTACTCCGACACTCTCGTCCGCGGGTATGAGCTAGACGGGCATGAGTTACGATGGGAGGGGAAGGAAGGAGGATTGTATAAAAACCTGGTATGTTTTCGCTTTACCCCATCCTCATCGCACTCTCTTCACTGAACATCTCTCGACATCAACAAACAAAGATGGCCATTCAACACAGCAAACTCGGTTTCATCAGTCCGTCTCTCTTCTCCGTTGATCAGCGCGCTTTTACTGATACCCAATTAGGCCCAGAATTCACTCCCGCCTCCAACTTAGACGCCATTCGGGAAGCACTTTTCAGGAAGGGTGTCGTTTTTATCTCTGGCTGTGACGACGAAGCCGTCGCCGAGCTCTCCAAACAACTCGGAAGAGTCGCTCAGGCACATAGCGATGTCGACAACGGAACAACTGTCACCACAACGAAGGGCGTGGAGGGTCATGAATACGATCGTGAAGGTAGTCTATTTTCGCTTCCGTCTATTGCTTCCATTCTCACACCTACTATCCAGAGCTATTCTTCCATACATCCGGGAATAGCTACGAAGTCCCACCTCGACTTCTTATCAATGCTCTAGATATTCAATCTCCCACTAGCGGAGAAACTCTCCTCGCAGACGGACACCAAATCGCCGAATTCCTCCGAACACACGAACCAGCTCTTTACGACCTCTTCACTTCTCCCAAGTACTCTGGTCCTCTCTACGATACCCACACCGGCGTTATCCGCCTAAGTCTCGACGACTCCACGAAGCTGAGCCCTGGATTGGCTGAACGCCTTCCAGAACTCAAGAAGATCATTTCCGATCACGCTTTCGCATTCACATTGGCTCCAGGCCAGGGATACATCATCGATAACTGGAGATTCCTCGAGGGCCCCTCCAACCTCCCACGTGAACGGAAAGCTCACCGTGTCCTCACTTTCCCCCATGTTCGACCTCTCCTTATCGATATTGACGGTACACTCTGCCGTGCTGGAAAGACAAGTTTGAAGGCTTGGTTCCGTTGTATCAACAAAGTCCTCAACCGTTCGGAAGGTGATAGCAATTACATCACTTTCGAGAACACCATGATCCCTATCGACGGCAAAACTCACTTATCCTTCCTCCATGCTATCCTCCTTCGTCACGGTATCCCAGAATCCGAGATCCCATCCCTTACACAAGAATTCTTCGCTCTCCAACCGAAGATTCTCAAGGAAACCTTCGAGGAACCAGGTGCAGATCCATGCTATATTTGCACCGGAGTTCCCGAGATGCTCGTGTGGTTCGGAGAGTTGAAGAAGCGCGCTGCGACTGTGGATATTCAAATCGGATTGCTTACCGGAAATTCTCAGGTAAACGCTCTCACCAAACTTAGAGCTTCCACACTCGACACCTCTCTATTCGATTTGGATATTTCTGCATTCGGAGATGTCCAAGCAAAGAGAGTTAACCTCGTTCATGATGCTATAAGGAAGTTGGAGGTGAAGTATGGGATTGAAGGGATTGTGGCGCCGAAGAATGTGACGCTGGTGGGAGATACACCATTGGATGTTGAGTGTGCGAAGTTGGCGGGGTGTAAGATTTTGGCGGTGACGACGGGCGTGTACAAAGCGGAGCAGTTACGAGAAGTTCATCTCGATGGAGGTGTCTTCGTGCCCGATCTTGTTGCTGCCAAGATGGAAGACGCCAAGTCTTGGTTCGAGGAAGTTATTGCTCTCTAGGTACATATAGAATGATGGACAACGGACACAATTTCTCGTATAGATTCCCCTCCAATCGGTACTTATTTCATAGTTTGCTTTTACGATTTCATTGGTTAGATGGGTGTGTCCTGGGGACAATATCGTACGATTTTGATGATTGTATTTAGCTTGCGCTCAATAGAATGGGAATTCTGAGGCTTAAACGCGAGACGAAGATGGAACATTGAAAAAGATTGTTGAAATTTGTTGTGGAGTCTCTGGCTAATTATACATACAGTGTCCGGACGGTATCAATGAACTAAGCCATTTTCCTCATCATACTTTCCTTCACGGCCGCCAAAGTCCTGGAGCTGGGTAGATATCCAGATCTAGAATTATACCCAAATGAGCCAGATCCACCAACATGTACGAGAATAAATAACTTACATTGCTGGAATTGGACGTATTCCTCTGCTTCTTCAATGCAATATCTCTCGCTTTCAAGCCGCGCCTGCGCTGCGAACGCTTCCCGTAATATGGATTCGAAAGATGGGAGTTGGGTAGCTTTCCTCATCAACTCGATCAGCCAGACTTCGTACGCCTGCAAGCATTCCCTACATCGATTCAATTTCGATCTTAGAATATCCATCTGCTCCAGTCTCCATTCGTCGTCAAAGAGGTGTTGAGGCGATACTTTGAGGGATTTGGATAGATTCGAATGGAATTTCTTTCGTTTTGATTTACATTCCTTGTGATCGACGGAGGGAGGATTATCTTTCTGGATGAGGCGAATAAGGGATTTTCGATACTGTATCTAAAGGGTGCGTTGATTTGAAGGATGATGTGAAGGAGTAGGTCTAAGGGACTTACCCAAGAAGTAAAGTAGTCGTGGTAGAGCCCAGGACCGCCTAGGGAATCTTGGATCTCGGATTTCTTGAAGCCGAGAGATAATGGTATAACTTGGTTGGAAAGCTCGATATCTTCAGTTTTAGCAGCCAATCCGAATGTGAACAGCGGTTCCTCGCTAAAACGCTTCCTTGAAGTCAAAAACAAAGTTAGCAAAGGTTTCCTGAACGGAAGAACAGCGGCACTTACTTGAAGTAGTACCGACAAATATCGAGTACGTTAACCATCTTGAATCGAATCCCAAACCGAGTGAGAAGTTTCATCGTCACGGGTGATACTTGCATTATCGAGCTTAAGGAACGAGACCGAGGATGACAAAGTTGGATTAGAAGTTTGACGACTTCGGGAGCTTCTGTTGCGCAATCCTGTGTAAGCAGGTTTAGGACGAGTTCAACGGCGCCGGGGTCGAATCCTGTTCGCCCTGGTTTCCGAGCCGTCATACGCTCCATGAGATCGTCTGAATGTGCGAGAAATTGAGAGCCATCTCGGGCTGGTAGGATCCAATCGAAATTCCAGTCGCAATCCTGTGCTTTATGAGAGGAATGGTTGAAATTGGAACCTCGAGCGAAGTGAAGTTTCGAATAAACTTACCGCTGCAGATTGGAGTGACTGGACGTGTATTTAGGTTCGTCATGTCTTGAAATCGGAGGTGGATGATATGAAGTGTCGGGTGCAAGCTACCTTATATATCGAGCCCCACAGCATGATAAGTATGCTAAATAGTTCGGCAGCATAAAGAAAGCCTAGGCGTAGCTGTTCAGCAACCAATAACCGGAAGGTTGTGAGGTTTGGGGTACAAGGACGTAACCTTTCTTATAGTGTATGCACCAAAGAAACGTCTGTTATATCTGTTGCGTATCTAGGGCCCGAGATGGAAGACTTTGCAACCTAAACTTTGAGAGAACAAGTACTTTGAGCGTCCGCAATCGTCAACCCAACATGATACTGTACGCTCGGATAGGACTCACCAGCCAGTTCCGGCGATGAGGCGGTTACTTTGTATAAGTTCAGTAGACATCCATCAGTCGTATACGGAAGAACTAACCTCTTTTCCTGATCAAAGACGCGATACGAGGTCAAAAGGGCTCTTGTCACTCGTGCTGGCGTTTGTGGCGTCGAGTGCTCTTCGGGAAATACTTTCCCAGGGGACGAATTTGACCTGATGTTCCCACCCTGCCACTCTTACCCCGCTCTCGACCTGAACAGCATCCAACAGCCTATCGTCCAGCGTCCTACATGGCCTCAGCGCCCCTCGTCCTCAAACCTTCACTTTTCACCTCTACGGAACCAGAGTTTGTGCAATTGTGACTCGAACAGTGGCGGTGGGAGTAGTAACCGCCAAGTGCCGACAGCGAGGCCCAAGACCCTGACGCGTCACACTCCCTCGTTTTTTGTTCTTCAACGACGACCAAGTTGAACCAACTACCCCATTATAACGCGGACAAGAACTCTCTAGGCATATTTCTACTTCACATCACCACTTTGCGCGCGTTGTTTCGTCAAGAGAACTTTTGGAACCTTTGTACGTCGTATGCTTTCTCCTAGCCCCCGGACGGTTCCTCATCGTATCTCGCAGTCATCACAACCAACCCTACGCCTCTACTACACGCTATACTCGTTCATAACTACTTAAATCTCACAAATGAGTCCATCAAGAACGACCAAGAAAGCCAAAGTCAGGTTTTCGCCTACACCACAAGTCATAATCAGCCGACCTCGGGAGCGGAAGGTCCGATTTAACCTGGAATCACACTCGGATTCGGAATTGGAATTTATGATGCGGACCGCTGGTACTCCTGCCACTGCGTCTACGTCTAGCGGAAGTGAAGACGATGCGGATCATAGTTTAGTTGGGCTGTGGCACTCAACGGCTTTAGGGGGGAGTGGGAATCGAACGGGGAAGGAGAAGGAGAAGCACCCATATGCAAATACGAAGGTGAAGAGGAGTAGTTTGAAGAGAAAGAAAGTGCTGGATGTAGAAAGCAGTAAGTCTTGCTTTTGCACTTTTCGGAAAGTCTATTGATGGTTATGGTCGGTTCTATAGATATCGACTTCCTCGTCAAACGGCTGCAGCGGGGTTGTCAGGTCTCCGTCAGGACGGAATCTAGTCCAGAGTCGAGTTTCTCGGAGCAGAACGTTCGTGACGCGGAGGACGATGCTATGAGTTAGGGCAGGGTGTCACGTTACGCGGGGCGTTGTGCCGTTTACCATCTCTCTTCGCCGCAGGCGACGATTTTATTTTTACCCTCTCATATTCCATTCCACACACAGAAATCAGCAATGTACATGTATACTATCGATATTTTACGCAATTGTTCTGTGTACCAGTATCAACGGACATTATTCCAATCATACCATTTGTACTTTTAGGTGTAACTTCGTCACGGCGTAGTTAGATACGGACGTTGTGCTCAGGATGGTAATCTACAACCGTCTTATTCATTATATCGTATTCGTCCTTGTTTTCGTGAACCCTTGATTATGAATAGAAACAAATGAATCATTCCTTTGCAACCTTTGCAACGAGGATACTTATTGATGCTGTCGTCTGGATACTTGGACATGCTCGTCAAAGATAATCGGCGTTACAGTAAACACCCTCTGTATCCTTGTCTTCCTCGCGAGTCCTTCTGGAACTTTTCCTTGGACAAGTCACAGCAATGACAAGAAGAAATGCTGTTCGTAACCAGCATCCCAAGGGAACAAGAACTTCGACGCGAAGGCTGTAAAGCCTTCTCGCCACATAAATGACACTCGGAATCCACCTCTGCGTCATATCATTTTACCGCAAGCCAGTCTTCGCATCAACACCTCTCACATCTTAGAAAACAACCAACCTTTAACATCTTCACCTACCTACCTATCCATCCAATAATATGCCATTCACAACATCCCCACGATCCGAGTGTTCCGTCCTCTCCTCCTCTCACTCCTTCGATGAGGAGGACGACTTTACATCAACCGACGCCACACTGGATAAACGATTCGACGAGGAAAAACGAATGAGCATACTAAAGTGGATTGAGGAAGTCCAGGGGTACTATCAAGGGATTTGGAATATTGGTGAGCTCTCGAGCAGAAATGTGAATAAAATCGTCCTTCCTGATACCTTCCTTGTTCACTAGGTTCATCCGATTCCACCAGAATCACATCATCTAAACACGATCTCTCTCCCATCGAGAAATACTTTGGAGGACTTCGAATCTCTAACGAGACAATGAGGCCACCTCCAGACGTTCTCGGACCCAGAAGAGTGTCGGACGCGACTATAGCTATGCTTCCAGCACAGGAAGTACAATCGCTAAGCCATTTCGATCCCCTGTATTATCACCCCTCGTATTATATTCGACTTGTGGCGTAGTAATAATATGTGCAACTCACCTGGCCAAAACGAGGTGTTACTGTATAGTGTGTATTCTTAGACGTTGGTGACGGACGGACTCTTTGCTGTATCGATAGTCTCCTTTATCTGGATGTATTTTCTTTTTAATAGTCTTGCTGTACAATAGTTACGAACGGAATGAACTGAACAATATTGCAAATCACCTCGAGGAGAAAGTATGATACCAG
>ML208444.1:51580-73256 GCA_004369065.1 Pluteus cervinus
GGATAAAGCTTTACAATCAAAACCCTCCAATCATCCGGCACCTCCGGAATCACGCCTCCCCAAACCATCACCACCCTCAGCTCAGGACACCGTCTCCTATCCAAAAAAAATTCCAGCCCAGGCCCGAGAAAACCCAGAGGAAACGCAAGGTGTGTTAATTTGGGCAAGTATAAGGTTGCTTTGATGGTAGTGAGGCTTTTAGACCAGAGCTCGTGACGAGTCATCAAGTCAAGGTGGGTTAGCCTTGACATGATCTGGAAGAGTTCAGTCGAGGGGGTCATGACAAAAACTGATAGATGCTTCAAAGGGAGGTCAAGGAGGATAGGGAGATATGGGGTAATGTCAATCCGAATCCATATCGTTAGACTAGTGACGTTTGGGAAGAGACAGAGATGGCGAGCTATCTCGTGGTTTTCGATGTGGAGGTCATGCACGTGGTGTCCGTATCGCTTGTAAACGACTTCGTTGAACGCGATCGGAAGAGATTTGTCTCGAGAAAATTCGACGAGGTTGAATTTGCGTGGTATCAGCCGAGCAAGACGCTTAGGATGCCAGTGTGCTTACATAAGTGCAAAACGAATTGAATTGAACACACCAATCGAATATGCGCTTTGCTACTAGAAGAAGGTTTGTAGTTTTTCTACGATCAACCTCGAACGCAAGTAAGAAGATGATGTATTCAAGCTCGGGTGGGAGACGCGGAGAGACCATGGTCGAAATGGCAAATTGGCGATGGACGCGTGGTTGAGTTCAGCAAGCCTCGGCATATGCCGAGCAGTGTCGCCACGATTTCACCGCCCGAATTCGTGCAAGTTGACTTCATCCAAGCAACAGCCCAAACCTCGTCGGACGCTTTCACCTTGATACAGATTGAGAAACGTATCCCCCGCTAGTACGCCCACATCTTCCGACAGCATCGCTAACTGAACTTTCAAGTTCAACGGCCGCACTTGAGGATCCTTGATATTCAACCGCTCTACCGGAGGGGATAACGAGTCCAACCATTCCAACATCGTTGATCACCCTATCACTTCGAGATCCGGTCCGAATCCGAGGGATTAACGGCCCTAACACATTGATAAATGATAGGACCGGACTGCCATTGCGAAAGCTACTCATGCGCCCAAACCGGTACCGGTTCGAAAGTTCGAAAGTTCAATTCCGTCAGGGTAAACCTCAGGCCTCAGTTTTCGATATGATAGGAAATACTGGCCCAAGAACGCGGGTTTCACAAATCGAACCATGACCACGAACACGGGTTCAGCGTTTACTTTGACAGATAGTAGTAACCGATTCCCTCGTGTTGCTTTGTACGAAATACCATGATGGGAATGTTGGGGTTGAGGAATTGATTGAAGAAGGGAACGGCAACGAGTTCGGGAAGGATGGTGGTTGGACGTCGGACGACGTCATTTGGTTCGTCAGGCCCTTCAATTGATGATTTGATTAGGTATTAACCGTCCCAGCCGTGTCGGCGTGGGTGATATGATCAGTGCGATGCGAATAGAGATAGGGAACGAGGAAAGATACTTAAGTTAGAAGGGGGTAGGAGGTCTAGACTAAGAATCTCCTCTTCGTGGCCAAACGAGTTTTTAATTGGTGAGTCCATCGCACGCCTTCGAACGGGGTTGAAACGTTGACAGGTGGTAGACAACGATCATGCTGGGCTCATCCCACATCTCTTTCACGTCGGGTTGACATAGAGCAGTCGATCCCTATACCATATAACCAAGCCGTCTATCATCGACACGGCCACCATTCCAACACCTCGCCATTCCATCCGCAAAATGGTCTGAATATCACCATAATGTCGCCAATCTCTGTCTCCGGAAAAAACCCATATGCCCAACGATTACCACCTTCAGACCCTCCTTAAGCTTAAACTCCCACTGAGCGGATGCTCTCAAAAGTAACACACCTTCATCGACTGACAACACCTCTCGTTTGGTCTTGCAATCTCACTACCCTCGGTGAATCGGTGTACCTTCCCAAATTCACACACCTATGCGTTACGAATGGATCGAATCGCGGGGTCATTGATTTGGATTTGGATTTGACGAAACGGTGGCCAGCGTCAAGAGTTGTGGTTTTGATTACGGGAGGGTCGGATGGTGGACCGTATTTGAGTCGTTATGGGTTCTCCAGATATGATAGAATAGAATAGAAGGGGTGAGGATGTGGGAGTTAGCTGGAATGAAGGACGGGATTGGGAAGTGGGTGCGAGAGGATATGGATGTGTGGAGGTTTGTAGAGGAGGTTGTTGATAAGGAGGAGAACGGTTTGAGACATTGTTATCAATCCGTTCAAGGTGGCAACCCCATCGACGCGGGAGGGAGTGAGACCCGACCATGGCTTCGTACAATGGATGATTGACGCAGAGCCCGATGATTCTGAACGAATTTTGTTAGCAGCGACTATTCGATACCTTCAGAACGCCCGGTTCCGAACTATTCCAAGTCGATACGTATCGCACCTTGCAATCCTCCCCCGTTGAAATCGACCGCAGGCCAAGTTTCTCTCAAGTTCCGCTCTCATCGCCAAAACGCCCTCTCGTTTTCTCCATATCCGTTCCGATACTCTTCTCTTCTTCCCGTGAACTTCGACCCCACAATTCTAACCGAGGCCCTGAGCCCAAGTCCACGCTGTGTCCCTATTGAATTGCTGTTGAGACGTGTCGTAACCTAAACGCCAGCTTGAAGTATGTAGCGCCTGGCCCGAATTTCCCGAGTTCGAGCGGGCGTCCTATATTGATAGCTTGGCGTAGACCCCAAGAGGAAAAAACGGTATGGGGAAAACGAAAGAGCGTGCTAGACATACACGCCCTATAGAGTGTAAGGCAAGATCTGGTCGGAGCAAGAGGAAAACGACCGGTCTTGTCGGCCGCAATGCAATGACACGTTGCATCGGCCCCGAACGGCTTTCGGGAATTTGATGGATGACGTCTCCCTTCTCGAACCCTACCTTGCCCCACATTCTTGCCATGTTCGCCTCCGTGTTGACAAACACTTCAAGGAAGTGGTGCATCGATACCTAGAGCAAGTATCGAGACTCTTTTTCTGACAAGCTAGCACGGTCCTGAGTTTCTCCCTCCTGACGGGATGTCACCAACGAGTCGACAACCGGGAATAAAACAAAATAGCATTGAGAAATTACATCTACTATTCATAACGTACGTTACACTCATACCAGCTCATCGTTCGTCGCTGTAATTCATTACATAGTATATGGTATCATGACTTCGATGGGTTCACTTTCGTCCAAATCGTAAAACACTTCATAACCACCTCCCTGCCCGTCGACACCAGTCCACCCAAAACGTTAGTCGACCAGCTCAAACCTAGTTTCATAACCGCAGCTCGTGCAAACAGTACCATCTTCGTCGGATCCGGGTCCACTCGGACCATTTCTCCTTGAGATTCCTCACGACACGGATCTGCGTCGTCAACATCATTCCAACCCCCCTCCTTCTCCCCCTCCCCCTCATCCTGCGTGGTCCCCCGAATCACCACCAACTCCTTCATCAAGTCATTCACAACACCACGTAGAATCCTCACTTGATCTTTCAACTTATTGTTCTGACTTCGTAGATATTCGTTTTCCAGATCCAGGTTACGTTCATGGTCGTCGTTATCATGAAGTAAATCGTTCCGAGGTTGGGCTTGGGAGGAATTTGACTCCATAGAATCGTTCATGGACAATAGTGTCCTTTCCTCGTCCCATTCCCCTTCCCCTTCCCCGTCTTCTACGTCGTCTTCACATCCCGATTGGGATGTCGACGCAGCAGTCGCGACGTTGCTGCGTATAGTCCCCCTCTCCTTCTCCTCATACCCCTTCTTTATCCGATCACGAGTCCTGCCCAAATTGCTACGAAGTTTTCCCTTGCCAGCTGTGACGCTTTTCGTAACCTTCCTAGACGAACATCGAGCCTTTGCTTGATGTTCTACTGCCGGAAGCTCATTTGCCACAGGCATAGCAACGCTCGTCATCCAACTCGCCGGATTATAAACGTCCATATAAACCACCCTTACATCCGTCGGAAGAATACTACCCAACGGTGCATTTGGGTTTTCAACGAACTTCTGGTGTACTGCGAACCAAATTTAAAGTAAGTTACGCTGATCAGGATCACGACCACGAAATATCCAAAAGAAATTCATGAAAAGCCAAGGGAGAGAGAGACTCACGACAATGTGGAACGATTTGATACCCCCACCCTTCCACCTCCCTCTCCACCCTCCTTTTTCTCTTTTCCCATTCTCCTGGCGTTCCTTCAAATACACTGATGTCCTCCAACCCAACAACATCAACATCAGCACGATACCCATACCCATCGAACCCGCCTTCCCAATATTCATCACCGTCACCATACCCATCACCGTCCTCACCCTCACACCTACCCTCGTCATTACACTCATCACCACACCCACCTCGTCCTCGTACACGAAACCCCATCAAATCCAAATCACCCACACTCTGTCTCACCAACCAACATTTCAATTCTTCAAAAACGATATTCATCGGTTCAGAACGAGTTACCCATATTTGAGTTGTTGGCCATGGCCATGAGGATCCGGAGGAACCCTCTTCGAGTCGAAGGAAGTCGGCTTTTGGTGTTCTGATTTCGTTGCTCCCACTTGCACTTGCAGTCGCATTCTCACTTGCACTCCCACTTGATTTCCCACTTGCACTCCCACTTGATTTCGATTTCGATTTCGATTTCGATCTATGTTCCCCATTCCCATTCCCATTCCCCTTCAACTTCGCCTTCACCTTCGCCTTCAACTTCGTCCCCTTCCCCTTCCCCTTCCCCGGCAAGCCGAATACCACATCCCCATTAACACTCACACTCGATTCAACACTCCTTCTAATTTCATCATGGATGTCAATACTTGGACCTGTACCTGCACCGATAAGAAATCGAGCGATGATTAGGACGGAGGAAGGATTTGGGTTTCCTGGTGTATAATCCGGGTGTGGTTTCACATTCCTTTTCCTCCTCCTCCTCCTCCTCCTCCTGTCCGAATCGGTTTTGTCATTCCGATCGTTATTGAGGGTATCGTCAATCATATCCGTGTCGTTATCACCACCAAACCCCTCCTCCTCCCCCTCCTCCCCCTCCTCTCCCTCCACGTCGTCACCCTCACCCTCCTCATCATCACCCTCCCCCTCCTCCTCCTCCTCCTCAAACTCCAACAAAGGCGTAACAACAACCGGAAACCCATCTCTCCACGGGAACTCCAACTCTTTATCAGAGATAGGAGGAACCGGTCCCTTTGTATATCTCATTTTTTCAAGTAAGGGTCTGAGTCCTTCTTTTGTTGGACTTGATGGAGGTGCGTTTGGGTTTGGGTTTGGGAGGGTTGGGGATGCGGGGGCGGTTGATGGGATTGATGGGAGGGAGGGGATTGATGGGAGGGATATTGAGGGAGATGAGGATGGGACTGAGGATGGTGTTGATGATGATGGGACTGAGGATGGTGTTGATGATTCGGACTCGGAGGATAGTCTCGTGGGCCTCCAATTTGAATGTTTCTTAGGGGGTGGAGTATTCGGAGGAATGGGAGGAACGGGAGGTTTGAGTGTTCGTCTTTGAGCGATGGTTAAGTGTCGGTTTGGATGTGTATGTTGGTGTTGGCGTTGGCGTTGATTGGTGTTGGTGTTGGTGTGAGTGTTTGCGTTTGTACTCGATGTAGATGGCCGACTCCGAGTCTCGTTATAGTCGGGTGATGTAGATGAGTCGGAGGAGAAGTATGACCGTGGGTCATCATCATCGTGACCAGTGCCAAGCTGGCCAGCGACTTCCTTCATTGATTGGATACCAGTGAAGTTAGGAGGTAGTCTTTCATTAAAATCCGGATGGACTTCCACTTCCACTTCCACTTCCACCTCATCATCGTTACCGCCCATTTCAACCTCGCCCTGGTCTTCGTCTCCCTCATCCATTTGGTCTAACTGAGACTCTCTAAATTCGACTTTCCTCGTCGCTTTAACCTCCGCTTTTTCCCTCTCCTTTCGTTTATATTCTCGAACTCGCTTTTTCGCCCTTTCCTGCGCTTCTTTCGTCGTTGTCGTCGTCGTCGCTGTCGTCGTCGTTGTCGATGTCGTTTTCGTTGGTGTCGTAGTCATTGCCGTGGCCGAAGGTCCCGGTCCAGTGAGTATCCGAGATATCGATAATAACTCTTCAGCATTTCGGATAATTTGAGAAGGATGTGGGAGGGTAGCGGATGTCAAGCCTCTTTCTTTGATGTTGACATTGACATTGATTTGGGCGGTGGGCGTTTGATGATTCGGATGAGGTGGACGAGTTGAAGTTAAATCCGAATCCGAATCCGAATTCGTTTCTTTCATGATCAATTGGTGAGCGTTCCATTGTTGTGGGATTGGCATTTGAATTGGGATTGGCATTTGAATTGGGATTGGCATTTGAATTGGGAGTTTACTACTTTTGCCTGGGCTTTGGTTTTGAATTTGGCTGTGGCTCTCAAGATGGACTAATGGAGGGGAAGGGTTGATATAACTAAAACCGCCTTGATTGGGAGGAGGACGACCACGACAACGACGACGATGATGACGGGGTGGACGAGGTGGAGGTGGTCCCGGTCCTGGTCCTGATCCTGGTGGAACACCAAGTTCATATCTCATTGGGAATGTCGATGTCAATGTCGATGTCGATCTTGAGGTGGGTCTGGGTATCTTCGAATTCGAATTCGACATAGGGTTCCGATGTGAACTTGCACTAGGTGACGCCATTGGGCCCTGCCCAACGTTCGCGTTAACGTCGACCTCAATAATAGGCATAGGCATACGGGTTCTCGGTAGGTGATTTTGAGTGGGGAGTGGCAATCTGGAATCGGAATTTGAATTTAAAGCGGATGGTGGTGTTGGGTATATGGTTTTTGGGTGTGGCGTATTTGATTCGAGAAGTTTATCAGGGATGACAGTAAAAGCTTGAGAGGAATTGGAGGTTGGGTTCGTGTTATTCGGAGGTGATGTCATTGGTATGGCTAGGAGCTGTTTCGAGGTGTTGGGGCAGGAGAGCTGTTTCAATGTGTTAGGGCGGGTGGCAAGTCGGTGTGGCGTCGGCGTCGAAGAGAGAATTGGATTTAGTTTTAGTTTTAGTTTAGGAATGAGTGGTACGTACGCAGCTTTGACCTCTACCACGTTTATATCGAGCAATGGAGAGATAATAAAACAAGAAAGTGGTTGTTGTATCCATTGATTGATAGTGATGGCAACACCCACAAGGGCGTAAATCGCAATGACCAGGTTCTCAATGATACAGTATCCCAGATACCTTGTCTTTTGTTCATGTTATATGTAGTCCGTGGAGGCATTGTCTAAAAATTATAAGGGGTACAAGACCGAAAACCATGAGCCAACGGGAATTCGAAACATGACAAGATGGTTTGAAATTAGGTAGCTACTGTACATACTGCATTTCAAGCTCAAGCTCAAGGCTTGACTCGGACGAAGGGTAGTTACTTACAGTTAGAATCCGTGATGAAAGGCGTATGTACATCTACAGGTCACGATCATCACTCTCCTTCAAGGCACTGAATGGTTCAAGCGGATTCGATTCATTAGCACAAGTACGACGACATTTAACCTCCTCCGAGTCCGTCGTTCTAACAATCAACCACCATCGAAAATGGCGGAGGGAGGAGGGAGGTGGCGAAGTGGAAGGAGGAATGTGACACTGATATGGGAGGTGCGCGTGCGTGATTAGGATGGTCTTGGCATTTGAATTGGAAGAAACTTGGAATTGGAAGGTGGTGGTGGTGGTGTGGGGATGTTGCTTTGGGTCTCGACGTGAGGTGGGTTGAGAAATTGATCGATGATTTGTAGAGGACGACTCACATCTATGGTGTGGCGTTCGTTGCAACCGATAGCAAGATCAACGCGAACGGAGGGTTGTCGTCCATTGATGCAGATGTCCCGAGGTCTATGCGTATGCGCGACGTGGAATGCATCAGAGTAGGATCGAGTTCGTCGATGCATGTTGGTTAATCGATAGTATCAACGCACGCTGTGGATAGGCCGAGAATGCCAAGAATGCAGAACGAACGAACGCACCAACGTTGACATGGATAATGTGCACACGACCTCTCTCGATAGAACTCGTCAAACGCGCGTGATGATGATGATGAGAATTTGACTTTAGGTTGAGCGGCACCTGGAAGCACCTAGAAGCAGATGGATGGTGGTGTAATGTGTTGGGGTTCGACCCATAGCTATGGTGTGGCGTAATCGATAGCGACAGTAACGGACCACGACCTCCAATCGATAGTCATCAACGTCACCGGAAACACTCAACTTCCGTACAGTCATCGATAAACCTTGTTCTTCTACACCGAACAGACCCGAGACAAAGCCGGCGGTTGTTTCGAAGGGAGCGTCCACCAACCAAAAACGCCGGAATGCTCGGATATCCGAGGGTGGTCCGTGCGCCTCCACCCCCAAAATGGAAATTGGTCAAGATCGATCGGTCACGATCTGGGTTGTACTGGTTCGTCTTCTCTACACGGTTCTGGCCGAGATCTCGATGAATAAGACTTGACCTCGCTTTTGTCTGCAGGCATTGTCCAACGGGCCATATAACCGATGCTCTCCCATCTCCCTCCTCGCTCTACCTCTACCCTCCCCACTCTCAAACATGACCGAATACGACTTCTCCCCAGAAGCATACGAGCGTCATCTTCAAACACAAAACCGTATTGCGCGATGGGTCGATAACACTGAACGGTGTAAAGACCAATTCGTACATCCGTTGAGTCGTGTTAGATCGGACAGTGAAGATGAGAACGACGACGTTCCGGTATGCGTTTTTTTCTTTGTTCGCTAGTCGGTGTTGACTTTTTTCTTGCGTTTAGCCCGCGTATATGCACCACCACCACCGACATCGAGACCACGACGAAAAACGTCGCAGCAAATCAAGACACTCCGCTTCCTCCTCTTCACCCTCCTCAAACCATACTCATTCATCCGGTTCCCGGTCTCGTTCCCATTCCCACTCACATTCACATCAACCAAAGTCGTATTACCCACCACCACCTCCCATCCCACCATACTACGCTGTCCCTCTCCAATTCTCACCTGCACATGGAGGTGGTCCTCCGCCACCCATGGTCCTTTCACCTTCCGTAGTACCACCACCAACAGCTTCCTCCAGTGGTGCCCCCACCTATTACTACGCCGTTCCACCTCCACCCCAGATTTATTACTCTTATCATCACCCACACCAACACGTTGCGCAGCTACACCACCAGCATCAGCAGCATCATCATCACCTGCAGGGTGGTTCCCCATCAACGACTCATTCTAAATCGAAACTCGTAAAAGACCTTCCACCACCTCCACCGCCGCCTATCCCTGCTATTCCCGCTGTTCCCATAACTCATGTTGACGTCGCGTCATCGACTACGCCTACGGCTGCAGGCGTACCATTACCAATGTCAATACCGGTACAATTACCAATGTCCCCGGTCCCAACCACCATTCCGCCTGGTGCAACGTTAATACAAGCATCCCCTATTCATGGCGCTCATCAAGCATATGTGATTTCGTACCCGCCACCTGGGTATACGGGTGGATATACGGTGTTTACGGTTCCGACCCACCAATCGTCGTCCTCTTCGAAAGGGAAGAAGTATCATCATCAACATCATCAGGTTATGGTGAGTACCGTGATCCTTTGTTTTTCCGTTTTCCATTCCACGTCAGGCGAAGAGGAATCATTTTGATGATTACGCCTGTCTTTGTTCGCGATTACTCCTGTCTTTGTTCGCGATTACTCCTGTCTTTGTTCGCGATCGTTCTTCTTTGGTTTTTCCTCTTTGATTTCTCCTTGGTGTGCGCTACACCTCCATTTTTATCTATCTATCACTCTTCCTTCATTCGTTTATCTTTATCCTCTACCCGATTTGGATTCTCCATGCTAATCTCTCTCTCCTTCCTTTTCCTCTTTCGCCCTGAAAGTACGCACCGGCACCACCACCACCGCGATAGCCGGATGTATTGAGGAGTGTTGTATTGGTATGGGTGACGGTGACGGTGACTCACTCTGGGTTTTGTTGGATGAACGAAAGACGATGAAGAATGGTTTTGCGGGCGGTTCGGTTGGACAACGACTCCTTAAGGCCTTACGAACCAAGGAACGGACGACCGGACGACCCAACGGATTAAGGAACGCAAAGAACGGAATCTCTGACGGAACGGAGGCTAGACGACCCCTTTTTTCTTTCTTTTTTCTTTCTTTCTTTTGATTCCTATTTCTCTTTCGCTTTCGCATTCTCATTTCGCCTTTTTTTTTTCTTTTCGCATTTCTCTGGATTCCCGTCTCCTCCCCGTCTTTCCATTCCGTTCCGTTTTCTTTCGTCTTTTTGTCTTCGTTCCTTCCTCCTTCCTCCTTCCTCCACATCCCACACACATACACACACACACATCCCACACACATACACACACACATGCCCACCGCAGCAGCTGCTGCTGCGCTTCAGGCCTTGACGTTTCCTCATTTGGTTTTGGTCCGTGGCGTACCCATTGTGCACCGCCACGCCACGCCATGCTATATGATTTGTATGACTATGGGCGCTCTTTTGCATTCACCATTCACCATTCACCGATAACTCGGTATTCGGTATTCGGTATTTGGGTTTTAGTTTTTGACAAAAAGTTTTTTTGTTCATTTCTGCTTCGCTGGTTCTTCGGTTCACCTCCGTGTGTTCCTTTTTCTTCCGTACGAAGCTCAGGCGGCATTTTTGACTATAAGTCGCTTTACTTTACCGTTACTTTACCTTTACCTCTACTTACTTACTCACTTACTTACTTACGACTACCTTATTCGATTCGATATTCGATCTTCTCCTTGTTTTCTTCATTTCTCCGTTTTTGGTCTTCGTCTCGCGTCGCCGTCGCCGCTTCACACCCCACATCCTACGTCCCACATCCCACATCCCACGATCTACGATCCCCTGAGGTCGTCGCGTCCGACTCATCCAGGCTTTAGCGCTTTGGAGTCGACTCATCCAGACATCCAGACTCCAGGCTCCAGGCTTTTCTTGGTCTTTTGGTCTTTTACTCTACGTTCGGTTTCGTCTCATTTCGGAGTCGGCTCCGTTCGCCGCCGCCGTCGTCGTCGTCGTCATGGCTTCAGCTACCCGCAGCAGACCATTTCGTTTCGCGTTCTGGAGTTCATGCCCACCCACAGCGTCCTGGAGAACTTCATACTCACCCACCGCGTTCTGGAGTTCGGAGTTCATACTCACCCACCGCGTTCTGGAGCTGGAGAACTTCATACCCACCCACCCACCCACCACGTTGAAGTTGAAGTTGAAGTTGAAGGCGAAGGATGGGATTGTTCCTGGATTTGAGTAGGGGAGATGACTTTGGGTGGTGGGGTTCTTCGAGTGAGTGGGATGGATGGATGGATGTGGATGTGGATGGTTGGATGTGGATGGATGGATGGATGTGGATGGATGGATGGATGGGGTTCGAACGTTGGAACCTCGAAGCGTACGAACGCATATATCCCCTCGAGATCGTTCGTATATTCCCTTTCGGAGAGGCGTTCTTGGTTTATGTTTTTATTCATGCGATTTCATGCGATTTCATGCCCCATGTCACTGTACCCACACCCCATGTTACTACCCTACCCTACCCCATGTTACCTACCCTACCCCATGTTACCTACCCTACCCCATGTTACGATAACCGATTCGATTTTATGCACTTTGATACCTATGCAACGTTAGAAGTTAATACCCATGTTATCTTACTACGATATCGATATGAGATGATATGAGATGACACAGATTCGTTTTAGTGGTATGTTGGAACACGTTGATACCATATGCATTTAATGTTCGTGATTCCATGATTCCATGATTCCATGATTCTGATACTGTACTATGGAGGGTATGATTCGCCTTTCAGATCTCAGAGTCCAGACGCGCTGGTGCTGCGCCTAGTAATTACAAGGGAGGAGGAGGTGTTGTTAGCGTGATGCAACCTGCCCTCATCCAAACACCGTCCACGTCCGCGTCAGTCATGTTTGGGACGTGCCTTTCATTTTACCACTCATTCACTCCCTCACTCGCTTGCTTGCTCACACACTCCGTTACGCTCACTGGCGTATTCCATCATGGCTCATATATCATACACACACAGTACAGCCCAACGCACATGCCTACATCTTACACCGGCACCAAAACGCAACACAAGTCAAACTATTTTAGAACTTACAGTACTCCTCGTCGTGTGTTCAGTTTATTCTTCGCTTCGATCGTTACTTACTTACATCCACTATCTAGTCTTACTTCAATCACGCAATAGTAGTACAGTACATTCAAGGCTTCGATCCGACTGAACTTGACTAGCTTGACTCGCCATTCCAACTTTTTTTTTGGGGTCCGGAAAGCCTATACACGTTTCCATAGTTCATTTCAAACTTGACGACGACGACGACGACGACGACAGGTTTCCTCTTTCTTTCGGAGATGAGGTGGATATCTGCGTGGCGGGGCGTCTTGGTCACTCTAGCGCTAGCGTTTGATTCGTTTTTTGGGGGGAGAAGGGGGCAAGGCGGGGGTGGGGGGTTGTTCGACGCAAACGCCAAGTCGGCTCTGGCTTGACCTGGAAAAGTGAACTGAAGCGCTGAAGCGCTGAAGTTTGACGCCTGGAATTTTGAGTTTGGAGGGTTCGGATTTGGATTCATTTCAGTCATACTATTCGGTATGTACGTACGTACGTATATGTCCACAGTTCTCTGCAGCTGCGAGCTTTGAAATTTGATTCCTAGAACTAACACCCGCTAGCCCTCCGAGTCTCAAACCACCACCAGATCGTTACCGTTCATGTTCTCATTATCTCATCTATCCCGTCAAGTTCATTCTTTCATTCATATCTCCAGACGAACCCACTTACTATTCATATCTGTATAGGACAGGACAGGGCAGGACAAAAGCGTGGATAACGCCATTCACAGATAGGCTGGGCATACGATGGTAGGGTAAGCTATTTTTAAGAAGGTTTTTAATGTGTGTCAACTGTGCTTGCGCAGTGATCAGTCTCGCTACTGTACATTATTCTATTCTTGCTTCAATCACTTCAAGTACACCACCCGCTTTTCATCCCCTTTTCTTGCTCGACTAGTGAGGTGTTGAGCGCATGCGAATGGAAATGGAGACGGAAACGAATTGATATCGGTGAGTGTTCGCTTCCTCGTGCTAAGCAACTGGTAAGCATCAGGTTCAAGCCTTCTTGAAGCTTTTCAACCATCCTCACGTTCATTCAAGCTCACTGCCGCCTTTTCTGAATAGGTATAGTCTCATACTATAAACTCGTGGGTACCGTTCATTCAATTTCACAACCTTGCTATGCTATGCGTCTCGTTATAACAAGGTTCTTCTCTTCAATAGTTCATTTTTGACAGAGTGTTGCGCCGGAACGCTAGGAATGATAACTTGTTCTTCAACTTTCCTCTTTCAGAGTTACGTGTACTCAAGTTGTTGGAGTTGGCGTCTTGGCGCTAAGCTATCTCGCCATGGTCGGTTCAGCGTTTAACTCGCTTTTTTGGTTCGGCTTCGGATTTTTGAATTCAATAAACTTAGGGTCTTGAAGGGTCACTCAACCGTTCACCTCGAGATCCGAAGTTCGTAATACCCTCTGGCGACCGATTCGGAGCTTTCGGTTTTTGTCGGTTTAGAGGGTTCGGGATTACGGACGGGGTATTGTGAATTGGTGGGTGGTGGCGTTGGGTGGATTGTTGATGCGGTCAAGTTGAGTTGGATAGGGTACGTCTCCAGTTCTTGAGCTCCTGATTCTAGAACTAACACCTACTGTATGTACTCATTCATCCGGTATCAGGTCATCACATTCTTCACTCAACCTTACCTTACATACCCGTCTACGGTTAATCCTAATCCTAAATATATCTCCATGGATATACATAGTAAGTTCATCACATACGCACAATCACGCTGGCTGGCTACGCTAACTAATTGAAAGACCAGTGCCAACGATCTAGATTTTGGGCATTCAACTCGAGTCTAGTCTCTTCCCTCCAGCTCTTCTCAGTATTGTTTCCGCTACGGAGGTGTGGAATAGCACAAGTTGATTGTGCTGGGCTGCTATGACGGTGCAACAGCGTAATGAAACGGTACGTACGTATGCTGCTGTGTTGAGAAGGGGAGCTATAATGCATGACGCGCTTCTCGCAGTTGCTTTCGATCGTACAGGTCAGTTACCCAGCACGATCGTGCTTGGTCGTTTATTCCTCGCGGTTTACAATGCTTTGAACTTTTGAGGCATTTTGAACTCGGACGCGTGGATGGTTAGTCCAAGGTTTTGGGGGTTGGAACATTGCTTCAACGCAGAGGGGATAGGAATGGACATGGTCTAACGTTTCGGTATCTTAGACCTCAGAACAATGCTCGACAGTGACGTGGACGTGAAGAAGGTCAGCTGAGTCCCGCATTCAAATTCGGATGTTTTTTTCCTGACAGAAGTGATATTGGCGTTCGACGTCTGGCACTGGCAGAATCTTTCCGCCTCCCCCTTAGTGTATCACATTCTATGTGCCTCGAGTTCAGTACATTGCACGGTAATGTTTTGCGTTAAACCCGTCGTCGTACTCACCCTTACCTTCTACCTTCCTGGCGTTCAGGAAGTGTATATTGAAACCGAAGGCACGCATTTTGGGTGTCCGTATTCAGTGGATGGCCGTGCAACTCGGATTGGTGGACCATTTCGATCATGATCAAATCGCTCAGGTCATGCGCCAGTGAGTATTTGCGCTCACTTTTTTCTTCATATTCTCCTTTCTCCCTGCCGGTGCTCGACTTGAAGCTTCAGGTCATACGAAAGATGGATAGGAAGCACGTGGATCAAATTTCGTTGATGAACCATTTCATTATCACCATCGGTCCTGTTACACTCAAGCTGTCAATACGTTACAGTCTGATAATGAATTTTATGACGACCCACAGTTCTCTCCGGGATCTACGACGGGTCTAGTATATATTCTCCTTCCTCTCGTTCTGTTCTTTACTGTAAGTCTTACCTCGCTCTTTGATACTCCCCCACTCCACTTAGGCGCTCACTTGGAGCGTTGAGCTGGTTTCTCCTTGGCGTTGCAATCACTGACGATTGGAGGGTTGCTATCTCTGCATTTGACGCTGTCAAACATGTCAGACGTCGCTTCTAATTCTAACCCAATGCTGTGTATGTGAGTACTTCCATTCCTTCGAGTTACTCAAGTTTGGTTTCAAGGTCCACTCGGAATCCGTTCTTGGCTGTCAGACCGACTTCACGCCTCATCGATTCATCGTTGTTGCTAGTATCCTTCGCCTAAATCTCCTACGATGGCCTTAGTATGCAAGTCAAGAAACGAGTAACGTCTTGGGATCCCTTGGGTACGATATCTTTTCTATATTTGCCACATACGATCAGATCTAACCGACCCCGCACTGATAGATCCTTCTTCAGCAATCCATTCACCATACGCATTTTGTAATCGCCGCCCCAATCGACCTCAAACAAGTTCGCCGCTGTCACTAACGTACCCCACCCCCAAATCCTCACCGTCCCCGTCCCCGACTCTGAACTGGGACTGTATCTCTTTCGATCAGAATCGATTCCAAGTCGATTCCTCCCCACATATTTGATCCATCTCCTATCTCCGTGCGTTCGTTCGCCCGTTCGTCTTGGTACAAAGGGGTCGTTTTGATGTCGTTTCACTCTCAAGCAACTCATACACGTGCCAATGACTCAATACTATATGAAGGTACCCTCCACCTCGTGGTGTCAATCCAGAAGGACAGTAACTTAGGGTCTTAGGGTCTTTGGTACGTGTACGCTACTTTACCGTATGGTAAACGTGTTCATGTCATACTCATGTGCGTGTTACAGCAAGTAATATAGCCGTGGTCATGGAAAACGGAGAAGAACGGAAAAAGCGGTGAAGGAACGAACGAGAAAGGGAACGGGATTACTTGAGTTGTAAAACGAACTGGGCGTAGGTACGTACTATGACTGGATAGTCGATATCCGTGTTCCCCGTGATACACATCCAGCACGCCAACACAACACAGTGAAGTGAAAGGGATTCTCATGGATTCGATTGGACTTTCTAAAAGGACGTTGAATTTCGCCCCAGGCCCTTGAATTCCCTTCAACGAGGATTGTGAGTAGCCCTATTCCATCCACCCTTTACCTGTACTGTACGTGTTGGTGATACTGGACGGACGTATAGATACGCCCTCAGGAACATGACTGCGTTCGTTTGATCCGCAGGGACAGTAATAACCTAAAATCGACTCGAGGAAACGGGGTGTTAACAACATGGTCAACTCGCAAAGGGAATAATAACGAACTGATGCGTGTTGAACTGATGGGGACAGGTTCGTAACACGTTATCCACACGTGTACGGGATGCGTCGTGAGCTTGCACTTTTAAGTCTTTGCAGAGTGTTATTAATGTCCACTGAATGCTGATGGTACAATGAACGGGATGTTTTCCATATGTTTTCCTCCTGCTTTCAGGTTTGTTTCAAAGTCCAATTCATCGGTTAACGGTCTGAGTTCGAAGGGTGTGGAACATACCATATTTATTACCCCACTCCACGTCAAGTGGGCCTCTACCCCCTTCTAACTGAAGTATCTTTCCTCGTTCCCTATCTGTATTCGCATCCAGTTGATCATATCACCCACGCCGACACAGCTGGGACGGTTAATACCTAATCAAATCATCAATTGAAGGGCCTGACGAACCAAATGACGTCGTCCAACCACCATCCTTCCCGAACTCGTTGCCGTTCCCTTCCCCAATCAATTCCCCAACCCCAACATTCCCATCATGTTATTTCGTACAAAGCAACACGAGGGAATCGGTTACTACTATTTCTCGAAGTAAACGCTGAACCCGTGTTCATGTTCGTGTTCGTGGTCATGGTTCGATTAGTCAAACCCGCGTTCTTGGGCTAGTATTTCTTATCATATCGAAAAATTAGGTTTTACCCTGACGGAATTGAACTTTCGAACTTTCGAACCGGTACCGGTTTGGGCGCCTGGGTAGCTTTTGCAATGGCAGTCTGAGGACGTGTTCCGGTCTTATCATTTATCAATGTGTTAGGGTCGTTAATCCCTCGGATTCGGACCGGATCTCGAAGTGATAGGGTGCTCAACGATGTTGGGATGGTTGGACTCGTTATCCCCTCCGGTAGAGCGGTTAAATATCGAGGGTCCTAAAACTGCGGTCTCTGAAAGTTCAGTTAGCGATGCTGTCGGAAGATGTGGGCGTACTAGCGGGGGATACGTTTCTCAATCTGCATCAAGGTGAAAGCGTCAGATGAGTTTTGGGCTGTTGCTTGGATGAAGCCATCTTGCACGAATTCGGGCGCTGAAATCATGGCGATACTGCTCGGCATATGCCGAGGCTTGCTGAACTCAACCACGCGTCCATCGCCATTTCGACCATGGTCTCTCCGTGTCTCCCACCCGAGCTTGAATACATCATCTTCGTACTTGCGTTCGAGGTTGATCGTAGGAAAACCACAAACCTTCTTCTAGTAGCAAAGCGCATATTCGATTGGTGTGTTCAATTCAACTCGTTTTGCACTTACGCACACTGGCATCCTAAGCGTGTTGCTAGGCTGATACCACACATATTCAACGTCGTCGAATTTTCTCGAGACAAATCTCTTCCGATCGCGTTCAACGAAGTCGTTTACAACCAATACGGACATCATGTCCACGACCTCCGCATCGAAACCCCCGAGATTGCTCACCATCTCCATCTCTTCCCTAACGTCACTAGTCTAACGATGTGGATTCGGATTGGCATTACCCCGTATCTCCCTATCCTCCTCGACCTCCCTTTGAAGCATCTATCAGTTTTCGGCATGACCCCCTCGACTGAACTCTTCCAGATCATGTCAAGGCTAACCCACCTTGATCTAATGACGCATCCCAAGCTCTGGTCTATGACCCTCACTACCGTCAAAGAACTCCTATACTTGCCCAAATTAACACACCTTGCGTTTCCTTATAGTTTTCTCAGACCTGGGCTGGAACTGTTTCTGGATAGGCGACGGTGTCCTGAGCTGAGGGTGGTGATGGTTTGGGGAGGCTTGGTTCCCGAGGTGGATGATCAGAGGGTTTTAATTGTAGATGTTTATCCGATGAAGAATAGGAATTGGGAGGAAGGTGGGAGATGGGTGGATATGTGGAAGCCTGCGGAAGAGGTGATCGCGTCCAGGCGGTGTGTTAGGAAGATGAATAGTACCGGATCGGAATACCTTACCTAGTACCCAAGTCATGATTGTGCGGAGCCCGCACTGGAGATCCGAGTTGGGTGTACTCACCAATCAATAATCCGTTTGATGACCGAAATTATATTCTTTTCTTGACCATAATCACTGCAACGCAACGAGCAATAATTAATAAGACCTGGAATAGTTCGGGCGAGGGTGGTAATGGTCGTAGAACAGGACAGACGTGTTAAAGGAAGCTCGCACAAGGTGGGGATGTCTGCAGCAACATTATCGGTCCAGAGCACCGGATCAGTGATAGAGGGAAGAGGGGGAGATGACAGCACAGATAATTTGCTTGAAACCAAAGATGACGGACACGGTGTCCATGTTTTCGATATACGGATTCGTTGAACGCGATGCGGAGGTAATGGTCCGCTTGGAATTGGACAACCCTGAAGACGTGTGGAATCAACCTAGCCAAAATATATAGGATATGCTGGGGTGCGCACAGGGGTGGCGACGTCGCCAATGTACCCTCAAGCGGGGTTTTTTGTTGTGGCGGCGTAGCCATTTTAGATACGCAGGGTTTTCCAAGCTCCACACCCTGCGTTTGATAGTTCTGGTGCAAGACGTGGCGAGGACGCAGACATGTTCAGGTTGTTATCGATGTCGATGGTTGAGTGGGATCGGGATGTGCCGAAGCATGACTGCCTTCTACCATTTCGACGAACCCAAGCTTCCGCCCGAACTCGAGGAAAAGATTTTCATCCAAGCAATCGATGACAACTTTTCGGATGTACCCAACATCATCTTGGTTGCTAAACGTGTACATCATTGGTAGCGCCCAGATCTGAGCATTCTCGTGCAATTGCACTTACAACAATCCTTTTAGGTTGATCCCACACATCTTCAACGTTGTCCTACTCCACGAGGACAAATCATTCCCGGTGAAATTCAACCTCCCCACATTCCAACGCTATGCAAAACATATACGACACCTCTCTCTTGATGACCCGATCGTTGTCCAACATCTCCCTCTCTTCACAGATGTAACGAATCTTGTCCTTTGGCAAGAACTGAAACCACCAGAACTCGAAATCCTGCTCACATTCAACCATCTAACCCATCTTTCCGTTACTGTCAACGATATACAACCTTCCCCCGTTTACTTCTCGCTGTTCCGCAAGGTTACCCACCTCGATCTAATATCATCCTGTACAAACTGGCCCCTCGCCTCCACACTCATCATTTTCCCGCTCCTCACGCATCTCTGCATCCTCAGGGGGATTAACACAGATGTACTTAAACTGTTTTTGGATCGCAATCGATGCAGGAATTTGAAGGTGGTAATCGTGTGGGGGTCAGCGGGGACACTGAACAAGACATTTGTATCACCAAAGAAGGCTAGAAGGCAGCTCCCAGCCGAGGACGAGAGACTCCTCAACGTTCTGTGTCATGACATGGAAGAGGATTGGAAAACGGGGGCGAGAGGAGGGGATGATATGTGGCGAGTGGCGGATAGATATCTGGCTTCCGCTTCTCCGAGCGATTTGACTGAAGTATAGTTACTATCAAATTGGCAATGACAGCGCGAGATTGTTTTCGTTGGGGAGATAGAACCTCTGGGGAGGTAATCCAAATTCACTACATGCTGGAGTGGTGGTTCGTGACACACCACTCTGGCGGAGTCACATTCGGTTAGATCGTACTATATCTACATCATCGTCACACTGTATACTCCAGGTCCTTACCATCGACGTTCATTGTCGTGTTCCTCATTCCGTACCGTTGGGCCCGTCCCAATGCTCAGCTTATCGTAACCCCCGTGTTTCCTCGAAGAAATAGTAGCCCGATCGGCAAATTTCCAGATGTCCATACCCGTCTCCCAAGCTCCAATCGGATAAGGGCTAATTTTCAAAAACCCTCCAATCTTCCACCACGGCGTGAGGTCCCTTCGAGTACGCGGTTGGGGGAGCTAACTGGAGACAACGAATCCTGAAACGTGTCAACCAACGCATCGGGCAGCTGAAAGGTAGTAGAACTCGAAAACTCGTTTCGCGATAAAAAGAAGGCACTTTTCTCATCCTGGGATGCGAATAAGAGGACGACGCCCTTCAGCGCTTCAGCTTCAGCTCTGGCGAGAGACGTGGAGAGTTCGTGCCCCGACATTGGTGTCGACGTGGACACAGAAACGGAAGGTTCTTCACACGGTTGGATGTGCTGTCAGTGTCACAGCCTGGTCACAATCAAGATTCCTTTCGACCTTTTCCTCCTCGATCTCCAACACAATGAGGTCGTCCAAAGGCCTCCAATTTCTCTCTCTCTCAAACCCTTCTCCCCTGCCTTACTCATAGAGTCATACAATAACTCGGACGTATCAAAAGTACGACTATCCCCCCGTGGCTTTCGCACACTACACGCTAGGAAGAAAAGATGCATATAAAGGGGGAAAAGCGACATATCGAAACAGATCAGAGAGAGGTATGGTGTCAGAAACATATAAAATCAAGTACAAGCCGCTAATCTCGTGTATAGTGCGGTAAAAAGTCTTTCGTCTATTCTAAACAACTGTGATCATCATCGATCACCTTCTTTCTTTCGGGAACGGAGTCTCCTCGCAGGCGGTTCGTCATCCTCTTGAACAACCGCTGGAGTGGTTACCTCTACTTGAGCTCTCCCTCTTTTGGTACCCCGGGTGGTTGTATTCGGAGGTTCCTGACCTTTGGTCGCCGTCTGGACCCGTTTAGTGGAGCGTGCGTGCTTTTGGAGAGCGGGTGCAGTTTTAGCAGGGGGTTGAGAGGGTCCTGCGACGGGTTCAGGTGGGGCAAGTGGTCCCGCTGGTGTCTTCCTTGTCTTTAGATCTCGAGTTGGTCTCTCTACCCGCGTTTCAGTTTCTTCCTTCGCCTCCGGGGTAACAACCACCTTTTTGGTTGATTTCTTTGTCACTCGTGGTGGTGCACCAGTAGTGCGACCACGGCCACGGCCACGACCCCTACCCCTGCCCCTACCCCGACCTCGATGAGCGAGGGGGTCCCTCTGTACATGTGACATCCTCCGATATGCAGAGAGGATCGGGTCTTCTTCCTCCTCCGGGTTTTCAATCTCGGATTGAGCTTCTTCATCGTTCAGAGTCGCTTCCTCCTTTTTCTTCTCTTCTTCTTTGCCTTTCTCTCGATGGACGCGGTAAAACGCTTGTCCGTGATAAAAGGTTCCACCCATTTCTTCGCATGGTTGCTCCTCTGCCTCTGTCTCTGTGACCCCCACCTCGGCGTTGGCAATTTCCTCCCTCTCATCCTTTTGATCAGGGAGCGCGTTGTCACGTTCACGAGTAGTAGCTCTTGGTGGATCGACGGTTTCGTCGATATTCACAAGGCTGCCGTGAATGTCCACCCCCGAGACGCCGGATCGCAGACCAGACGTGGGGAACC
>ML208445.1:15439-46818 GCA_004369065.1 Pluteus cervinus
CGTTTGGGTCCATCTAAACCATATGTATGTATCTCTGCTTTACCTACACATAAACGTTTGAATATCTCTAGCTTCTCAAGATTTCGAAATCGACTTCAACCCATCGCCAGATGGGATTACTCAGGCTAGTCAAAGATCTCGACCTCAAACATCGTTTCGGTGCGTCACACGAAGGTAAGTTATAAAGAACTTTCGAGGCCCAGAAGCAACCACGTTTTACAACTAAGTCCGTAAAGCGCAGCAGAGTTCCTGTCAATCAGTTCGAGGCCGCTTGGCCTGGCAGATGGAAGCCGATTTGGGCGAGTGCCTCCGTCCCTGTTTACCATCCCATCATTGACCTCTGCAGGACCTCCTGGTGGGTCTCTGGCAGCTTAAACACCGTGCCCAACACCGGGGTAAGTTCTCAACCGGCACTCCCTTACATCATCGATGTCGAAAACTAAGGTCGGTTTCGATTACCAGTTTTCCACGCCATGACGGCGCCTATGACGACTTGCAGGGACTTGTGCTGCGTCCGCAGCAGGTTCTGATGTGTGTGATAAACTTGTCTTCCTTCTGGCAGTCTGTCAGGGTTCACAGGTAAATACAGCAATACAGTAAGTTATAATTAGGTACAAGAATCGTGGTTTACCAACCCACTTCGTTCCATTTTTCTTTCCCAGTTTTTGTTTGACCCCCATATTCAACATGGGTAACCCAAGGATGGACCAGTACACCCCTCGGAAGCACGGTCCTGGTGACTACCCCGACACCGAGTTGGCCTACATAACGCCTGCATGGGCGAAGCCACAGGCAAATGGACATCGGCACCGACACTTGATTGGGTTCGTCCTGCTTGGTTGTGCTTTTGGGGCGGCCTTCCTATACTCCCGTTCTGTCCATCCGATCCATCAAGTAATAAAGGCGGTACGTTTGTGTATTGAACTCTCGTTCGTTGATTACTGATTCAGAACTAGTCCAAGCCGCCTCACATCTCCACCGCCGTCTCCAGCGTCTTTCCTTCTGATGTTGACGTCGGCGAATGCATCGAATGGGGCGCCAAGAATACATCCTGGTGGAACTCTGCCGCCAGTTCCACGATTCGATTCCCGCTGAACATGGATAGTTTGTTCTTCTTGAGGGAAGGGACCCCCATCGATGGCACTTTCCAGGTCTTTGAGGCTGACCCGACGAAGTACGAACCCGGCAAGGTTCACGTGGAGCTCTCTATCTCATCCAGATACGAGGGGTTCATTGATCAAACCAAAGTTTGTCATTTGACGAAGGAAGGAGGTGGTGACGGTCTCGGTATCATGGTAATTTAATCCTTTCATCGCCATTCATGATCCCTGACGTTTTTACAAGGCGGACTTCACTCATTCCTGGTTCGATAATACGAAGATCGATGTCACAGTTCGCATCCCTATACCCGAATCAGGAGAAGAGTTGAAGATTAGCAACTTCGAGACGGACCTTCCTTACATCCGTCAAGTTCTTTACACTTCGTACCCCATCACTTTCGGTAACCTCAAACTTTCTGGACAAGGCCAAGATGTCGACGCTGTGGTCCGTTTCCTCACTCATTGCCTTAAGATTACCGCTGACACGATTTTATAGGGGATTGTTGCAGATACTGTGGATATGAGAACATCCGATGCGCTCGTTGGCGGGTTATTTGAAACCACCGGCCCGATTTCCCTCTTCACAAAGAACGGCATGGTATCTGGGAGGTTCAACACTTCGAGTACCGTGTCTTTGGTCACCTCAAATGCACCTATCTCTGCGATTGCTTATTTGAAGAACGACGAATCCACTGGTCAGGCTGCGGAGCTCATCATGCAAACTACCAACGGGTTCGTCTTAATAGCCGTTTCTGATTTTTATCTATCAACTAATATGTCTAACCATAGTGCCATCGACGGAACTATCTCTCTGGAGTCTTTAGCAGATGACGGATTCGGTGGATGGTTCAACATTTCTACCACCACCTCCAACGGTGCCAGCCACCTCAAATTAATGTCGATTTCTCCTCGAGCCAAACTCGACTTGACCGCCCACACCACTGGCAGTTCCGATGGTGCTGCTGTAGAACTCGGTCCTGGATATGAAGGTGCATTCAACCTCGAGACGGCCCCGGGTTCGAAGGCAGAGGTGGATATATGGCCTTTCTCCGTTCATCAGGATCCGGAACATAGAGGTCGGAAGAGGGCAGCCTTGGTTATCAATAATCACAACAAGGCCGAGGGGCGCGTTTGGTGGGACAGTGATGGTCAGGATTTAGGACGGGGTACTATCGAGATAATGTCAACCTCCGGAAAGGTGGGATTAAAGGTATGAATTAGTCTATGCTATCCTTTCTTTGATTCTTTTGTACTCAGCTCTATGTAGTCGTTGAATAGTTGGTTGCCAATGATATGATACGCGTGTGCTTTCTAACGTGCGCTACAGTACCAGTGGACTCGGATATCAAGCCATCGAATAACTACAAAAGCGTAAGGCGGATCCATTTATGGCGCTCGATTAGCCACACATCGCTTAATTGATTATAGCGCCTGTAATATCTGCAAACCAAGCCCTTTGATCCTTTGGTGAAGCCCAGTCCTCTGTATGACCTATCACGGCAAGAAGAATGCGACATGGTCAGAGAAAGCATTTCAAAAAAAAACAAAAAGCAAACTCACCACCGAAGAACGTTTGAAAATGCATTCCTCTGATCCTCGATTCTTCTGAATCACGGAAAGACAAGCCATCCACAAGGATGACGGATTTTCCGTTCGCCCATAACTGTATTTCACCTAAACGAGCGCATATAAGCACAAAAACGAGGGTAAGGGAGAAAAAATGTGCGTACCATCCTCCTGACCAATTACGTTTAGCTTGATTCTAAAAGCGAGGGTTAGCCAATGTCCTCTTGCAGGTTCAAAGCTAAATGCACCACGTCCGACAGTGAATCCGTAGTCAGGGTTCTGCTTTGAGAAAGGCTGAACCGCAGCCAAGCGAGTGGCATTATTCTCTGTGAGTGGAAGATAGGTGTAGAGTTCTCCTTTCCCTTGTGCCCTGTCCATTCAATTCGTCACAACACCAAACGAAAGTTACCATTTGAGACGACATACCTCCACATAGGGCGAATATTAAAGCATTTACATCTCTCAGCTTGACGGCCGCCTGTACAGCCATACGACAACGGTCCAACCCCACCAACTAGATACAAAAGTTCTCAATGTCGATAGATAGGTAGAGTGTATGAAAAACTTACAGATTCCAGGTAGTTTCCCCCCTTTGACCCACTCCCATTCCGTCTCCAACATTACGCGATAGCTCAGGATCACCTCGGTTGCACCATCGCTCAACGCATTTGCAAAGGCAGTTGGGCCACTCAGGTAGAAGCTGAAGCCTCCTGGGAGAGGTGCATTCGGATTGATACTACCCTTTGGATAGAAGGCTTCCCATGCTTCCTTGGGAAGCGGGACAGAGGCAGTTGAAACGTCGACGTGTTTGTCGTCACCGTCATCCTCATCGGCGGTGCTCGTTGAGGAATTATCAGCGTAACCCGCAGCAAGTAGGGTAGTAACATCAGCGTTTGCCTGATGTTTATCGTCTAAATGCCCTCAGTATATGGATCTGTGACATAACACGACTATTGAACTTACCTGACGAAACCTGCGCGTTCAAACGCGTTTGTGCCGCGTTTGGGGTTCCTAATCCTTCTAGTGTTCCACCTTGTGATACAATTGGCGCTTGAAATTGGGTATTCGTGCCCGCAGTTGCAACAATGTCAGTGTTGGTCGTGGGTACGCCTAAGGGTAAGTTATCAACGTGGGATCCCTGAATCAAAACACCTTTGGGTTGTTTGCACACCATCACTACCGTCATCAACCCCTGCTTCCTTTCCTTCGTTCGCAGCGAGCACAGGCGTGTTGAACTTCCTTGGTAAGGGTGGCTTCACGATTACATGCGAAGTTTTGGAACTAACGCGGTGTACACCTAGTGTTTCATCGTCCAAACGAATTGGCGTAATCTTGAGCTTGTGCGATTCGTCATCTGGGATTCGCAATGTAGAAAATCCATGGCTATAGGTGTTGATTGGGAGCAGATATTTGAAGTGCATTGGTTATGTGATCCGGTAAGGGCGGTGACAGTTATGAAGAAACAAAGCTTGATGCTGAAGACATGTGGCGGCTGACAGGTTCACGCAAGTCGTCAAAACCTTGGTGCGATTGTAGTACGTCGGTTTAATTATCAAGCTTCAAGATTGACCCCGTTTTGGGGTAGATCACCTTTCAGCAGAAATTCAGGATACTAAACGCAAACGGGTCTGCTCGTTTTTTTTACCACATCCGGATCACCTTTGACGCGACACCTTCTCCTGGACGCACGAGTGGTATCAAAATAAGGACACGTTGGGGAATAAAACTTGGTACCCATATCATGTCCTGCTTCCCGCTCAATCGCAACCTCCCAACGCCCAGTCCTCTTGCTTCACGTCCGGCGCCTATGCACAGTATCATCGTTCCTAGTCCTCGAGTTGACTCCGGGATCTATGATCAATGACCATTGGCCTTACTTGTCTTGGCTTCATTCGATCTGCAACGAAGTATGGACCTCGAGTGGCAGGCGCATGTTTGGCCCATTTTTTAAAATCCGGCGTGATTATGGATCTGGAATGCACCAATGTCCATAGTTAACCCCATTCCATTCCGCAGAACACAGCCCCGACCACGGCTGATAAAGTTTTGGATTCCGCTACACCTCCATTCACTCCAATGGATGTCCCGGTTCCTGTTTCCACAGAAACGCCACAGCCAGATCTAACTCCTGCTCCCTCGTTTGGACCGGAGGTGACGACGGATTCTCACTTGAAGATCCATGGTTTACCTCGCCACTCTCCACTTTCGTCTTCGTCACCCGTTGAATTGATTTCACATTGTATGTATCCCTTGACCACTTCACCACCGCCTGATAATCAAATTCACGCCCAGGCTGGCTCCGCAATTGTCAAAACCTCAGCGTGAACCCTCATCATCCTAGCACTTACAACTCTGAGAAAGACGGAATCCGGTATCCTTGATTCGGTTGATTGGACTTCCTTTATTGATATTTTTACTTCCTCCAGCTTCACCACGACTCGATTCTTGGGCAAGTCCTGACCTGTTCGATGAGTCACGAAGGTCCCTGCACCTTTCTCCGCCGTGGTCAACGTCAACATGCATATTGAGATCGATGAAGATATCCGACAGCCGCGCTGGCTGTTGTGGCAGGTGGGACTGGCTAAGACTGGGCGTCACCTCCAGTTTATTCGAAATGCCGAATATGGAGGTGCGCGTTTGCCGGATCTGGCACTTGGTTTCATGCCCGCTTCCTCTTGGTTTTCCCGTCAAACAAGAGTAAGGTGTCGACTACGATAGCATGTATACGGTAGATAGGACAAGAAAGTCTAAGGGTGATTCCAAGTTACGAACTAATTGCACAACTAGGACGGAGTCCATTGCAAGAAACACGAAATGCTAAAGAGATGTCCGAGATAAATAGCGAAATGATCCACCTCCAAACGCAAAATAGTCCAACTGGTTACATCACGAAAAACGTTACCGTCGTAACCCCAAGGAATGTCCAAAGAAACCAAAAAACGCACAACGAAGATAGCAAAAAAATACCAACCACAAAGCAACGCTCAAATCCTCGCCCAATGCACCCCTTCTACCGACACCGGAAGTTTATGCCTACAAAATAAAAAAGAAAATCAACAACCCGCCACCCACAAAACACAAAAACGTGAACGCACCTATCCTTGAGATGAGATTTTACACCATTCTCCACGAACAAACGCCCCTTCGGATTCGGACACATCTTGCAATAGAACGTCTTGTTAGGAGCAGTGACCACCGCCTGCTTCACCACCGGAGGAGGTGGCGGAGGACCACAAACGGTAAGAGTCCCAAAGTCGGGGAAAGGAAGTAAAACCTCTGGGGATATGAAGAGGTCGGTCGGTTCAACCGGTTCAGGCAGCCCATGCCTGCAGAAGAGATGGTATCGTGAATCTGACACCAGTAGAGAAGAGAAGGGAAAAGGACATACTGAGTTTTAATATGATGTTCAACAACCGATCTGGCAGCAAAACCATTGACGTATTCAGCGCAATGGGCGCAAGTCCAGCAGGATATATCATTGAACGGCTCTTGATTCTCCTTTATCTTGCACGCCAGAGTCTCTTCTCGGTTCAAAACCCTCCACGAACCTCTCCCGAAATGGTTATTCCCCAAAGTCATGACCTTATTGAAAGAGGACAGTCAGTTCGAAGTTTGTTCGAGAAGAAAACATTACATACTGCCTTCCGCCAACTATAAACGGGGTATACCTTATCATTACCACTGCGGGCTTGAGCCGGTAAAGTGTCGTAGATGAAACGCGCATCGAGGTCGTCCATGTCCTTGAAAGTTGTCGTTGTCGGGTCCTTCCCAACCAAGGGTCCTTCCCAACCAACTTAATGAGCGCAACTGCAACTCGGGCGCCAGCTGCCCAAATCGAATCCTCGTTCATACGCATGATGAAAGGGGCCTTATTAAGATAAAGTGCGTTGGGCGCCAAGTAGGATGGTCTGGAGCATTTATGCTGCCAGATGGCATCAAAACCCCATTGCGGGGTCTGTGGATAATGGTTCCCACAACTGAGGACCGTAACTGCGAGGTCAAGGGGGTCGACTCCAGCTTCCTCCGTCATAGAAGCTGCCTGGGAGGCAGAAAGCATCGTTGCCCCGGCTATGATTTCGAAAGGCAAGGTTTTAACGTTGGATTTCAGGGTGGTCTTCGTTTCTTGCATGATAGCGGGTGTTAATTCGGAAATATGATCCAAGGCTTTGAGAAAATCGGGTTTCCCAACTGGAGGCTCTGTGTCATCCTGCAACATTGTGAAGAAGATCGTGGCATTACAAAGCCTCTCGAACAAGGGGAGGGCAGACCATTCCGACGGGCAGAGGCTCCTTTTGAAGTCTCGGAATGCCTCCCGGAAGATTTTCTGACGAGCGTAAACTCGATCTGCCTTCTCGCGCTCCAAACGAGTGGCCTTCCTTTCATCGACATCCTTTTCCAACCCAGCTCGAATCATTGCCCAGCCTAATAAACCATCAGTGGAAGGATCAACTAGATAACCCAAAGCAAACAGACCTCGATCTGTCAATGGTTTATCTGATTCAGAGCGGAACCACAGATGATTCACATCTCTCTGGTCATGACCAAGTGCCAGGAGACGCCTCGTAATTCTATCATAGCAGATCATTAAAAGGTCAGATAAGTTCGGTTGGACAAATGCTCACTCATTTTTTCGCTGTTCTCGCCCATTGGAGGAATCTTCAAATTTCTGTTGGCTCGCTTTTCGTTCCCAGTCGCAGTATGTAGGAACACTCTACGGGTAGGGTGAGGTTTGATTCCATACTATATGCACTTAAGAATGACTCACATCGACAATCTGCTTGACATACGCAAGTCTCGCCGCCTTAAAATCATCCAACTTCTGCTTTGCGTTTGGGGTACGAAGTTGAATGCCCTTCTGATACGGTCCGAGTTCCTTGACAATTGCATACACGTCGTCCTTCCAGTAGTATCTGCTTGAACTTGTACTATGCGTCACCCAGCCACCAACTTTGGGGTGCGGTCAGCAAGAATGGATTTACAAGTGGAGGATCATACCATTGGTATATGGCAGTAAATCGAGAATGCCCTTGTCATAGTCTGGGAAATAATGGGCGAAGCGCCGAACAGCAACTAAGCTAGATAAGCAGACTGTTGAGCACAAGTCATCGCATAAAGCCGAGGGAAGAGCACTTTTTCTTTCGGCATTCACGACACAAACGGCGTCTGAGGGCATAGTCGACGTAATGTACATTTGAAGTATTGCATTTCTACAAAAAGGAAATGAGGATGTATGCATGTCATCAGCAGAGAAGCTCACATGACAACGAGATCCTCCAAACAAGAGGAATGCCCATGCTGGGTGCGAAACATCAGGAGGACAAGGAGGAGCACCAACGCGTTCAAAGACAGATTTCCAGACAGAGATTGCTCCTCTCGTCATCAAATTGCTTCGTAGCGTCTTATTGGCCAGTGTCAAAGAGAGTAAATCTTGGGGTTCGACAAGCCCAAGAATCTGAAACAGAATGCAATCAGATGGGGCAAATTCGTGGAAAAAGTCACATACCTCGAAGAGCACATCAAGGGGAAGGTCCATGATTGAACTGAGCTTGCCTTGCCGTGTTCGTCGCGCTTTTCGAGCTGGTGTTGCCGACGCGGAGACGTCGCCCGTGACTGTTCGTGCACGCTTTGCAGGGGGTGGTCCATCGCGTTTCTTAGCTGGAGAATAGTCTCAGATAGTTGGATCAACCATTAAAAAAAATAGAAACTCACGCGCTCTGCGTTTCTTGGACCCCCAGTCGTCGTCTTCATCGTCGTCAGTTGTGGCGGCTTCTTCGTCCTCCCAGGAGGCCATCTCCTCATCGCTTTCTTCGTGAATCTCAGCTTGGTCCACAGCAGCGGGGACTGGTACAATGGATTTACGGCGCGTTGAAGGAGGCATAACGCGAAGGTGGGTGCTGCGTGGAAGACGCGAAGGAAGTCAGGAATTTAAATCAAGTATCGGAAATTTTCCCGCGGTCTGCCTGGGTCCTTCATCGCACAACCGCGGCGGCGCATGCTGCCTTCTGACTCCAGCGATTATTGCTGCCCTTGTCCAGCGGGCATGCCCTCATGTTGGGCAGCATGAGAGCACACGCGGACTTAGCTCAACTTCACCATGACTCGATTCTTGGGCAAGTCCTGACTAGTTCGATGAGTCACGAAGTTCCGTCGATAACTTCGCCGCCGCGTTAGCATGACATTGGAATGGACGAAGATACTCGACAGTCAACTAGTCAACCCCGCCGCGCTGGCTATTGTAGGCGGGACTGGTACCACCTCCGGTTTAGTCGGAATGCCAAATATTAGAGGCGCTTGATCCGGTCGCTGATCCGAAATAGTCGATTTGCCCACATTTGCCGGCTTTGGCACTTGAACTCATACTCGCATCCTCTTGGTACGCCAGCGGCCAGGATGGATAGCGAACAACAAGACGACGCACGGGCTAAGCGCCTTGACCGACTCGTTACACAACTACATGGCTATCATATCGTATGTCGTCATTTCTGACCGTTTTTACCGCTGCTTCTAAACTTATACTAAATGCTTCCGTTAGGGTTACTTGGACCTTCGTGGTCGCCATAAAGCAGTATGTCGTCGACACTTTTCTATCGACATTTCTGACAATGACGACTGCAGCGATACCTCTCACTCCTTCTTCGTTGGAAACGGTTATCGAAAGACTTCCTGGACGTTCTTCAAGCATCGGGCTCAATCCCCGGAGATACCTCTGTTCCGGTGTACCAAGCTTGGAGACGGTTTATGGAGAAGTGGCATATTCCGCATCATATTGCGCCTGGGGTTGTATCCCAGAAGATCTGTACGTCGTCAAGTTACCCCATATTCAATAATTCCGCTTCATACCCGGACAGATGGAACTTTACACCTCCTTCAAGACGGCTCAGAACCAATATTTCAGAAGCAATGTCTACACGACTTGCCGATTGAACTCCTTAGAGAAGTTTTCGAACATGCCCAACCAGACGAAGTACTCAAACTCGCCTCCTCTTCCCGTCTGTTGCGTTTAGTCGGGCAACCCTTTGCTTTCAGGGTATATATGCGTCTTATCCTTCACGTTTCCAACCAATTAACCTATCTACCTTCTGATAGATCCGCCGTATACAACTGCGATATGAGCCCCGTTACACCACTTCAGATGACGGCTCGTTCCCAAAGAAGAAATGGCTGAAGATCAGACACGAGGTTTACGATCAAGTCAAATACCTAGAGGCCCACCCCGAACTAGCTAACGAAGTTCAAGTTATGCATATCGCAGACCGTTGGCGTTCTCAACGCGACACCCACCTAGCGCACAAAGCCGAATTCATTGAGTTGTACAAGGACATTATGCCTGGCGTCATCGACCGTTTTTCTCGTGCTATATCATCCACACCACGCCTCACCACCTTGAATCTCACTTACATCAAGATCAACCTACCAATGGCCCAAGCACTCTCACAACTCCAAGTCCTTCAATCCCTCGATCTTTTCCACTGCAGCCTCGTAGACGGAGCAGCCGGCTTTCTTTCATGCGGGGTTGTTCATTGTTCCACCACCACCCACCTTCGTCTTACCTTCGACAACGGTCCAAGTCTCTCAATGTATTACATCCTCCCCGCGTTTCCCAACCTCCGCACTCTAATCATGGGAAGTCTCGTGCAACCCCAATCACCCATCTCCCCACCTCCCGAATCCATCTGGGAAGACATCCAATTCTTCTCAACCCTAGAACGCCTAACTCTCAACTACATCCCATGGTACACACTCGGTGGATTCGCATCCTGGTTCTCCAGCAAACCCTCTCTCCCTCGTCTCACCCATCTCAAAGTCCACTCCCGACTCGGTATGGACGACGCCGACATAATCGACCTCCTCAGCACTATCGAAAGGTCTCCTCTCCAAGTCCTCATAATCGACGGACTCGCAGACGGAAGTCTCTTCCTCGTCGACATCATCTCTCTCAAACTACCCTCCCTCCTCGGATTAACACTCTACCGTCGTCACAGTGACAGACAAGGAACCACTTCCCTCTCAGAATGGCCTCACCCGACATACGAATACGCCGACCGACTTTCCGGTTTTACAAAGTTACAACACTTTGCTTGGAATTGTAAGACGGGTTATGAAACCGAATATACGACCAAATCACTTCTTCATTTTGAAGAAGGTGAATTCCCTCCCCCGCCTGATTCGGCTTTGGGTGTGGACGCGGAATATCATGATGAGTGGAGGAACGATCATACTGCGGATGAAGACCATGTTTTGGCGTTACCGTTCGCTGCGGCTTGTCCTACATTGCAGAGTTTTGCTGTGGGCAGTCATCCGTACAGGGAGAAGGTGTCTTGTCAAATTAAGAGGGTTGAGGGAAAGGAAGAGTTTGTGGTGGAACCGGAGCGCATTTCTTGGGTTACAGGAGGCATATACAAGAAGTGGGATGTTATGGTTGCAGATGGTAATGTGGGTTGGACAGAAGTTTGAACTGAGCAATGGACGATTTTGGTTGGACTCTTATGATGGATATATGCTGTTGGATTGCATATATCCCGGTATTCATAACATTATACCTCTGTATGACATATTTTTCGAACGAACAGATGTGTGTAGGACATTATACCACCTGAATTAGCTGGGTTTCGATTCTCACATAACGAGTTCAGTTGAAGCCTAGATTGTTATTGCGACGAACAAGGTATCACCAAATGGTATAGATCTGACTCTTATAGCCCATTACCCAGAAAATCCAACTATGAAAGCAAAAAAAAACGGCCAAGTCAACATAGGGATCATAAGCAAAATCGAACAACCAACATTTATCAAACTCCTGCCCGCTAAGCCCACTTCGCACACCTAGCCCTCCTAAGAAACCGGCCCAGCATTATCACCTTCATCCGCACTCAACTCCCCTTCCAAAGTCGACATCTGTACGAGTGTCATAGACTTTCTATGTTCCGGCCTGGGACGTTGAGGACCAAGATACGCATTGAGACATGGTGCAGATCTTAGGTGTTCCAATTCAACACGGATGATGTCGTTGCAGAATAAGTCTAGATCCAAGTCGTTCTAATGACGAAAGAAGGTCAGTGTATGTTAACTGAAATGTGGAGGAGGGGAATATACCTCGTCGTAACCTGTTGATAACAAAGTCAGTGTATAGAAGGTGGAAGAGAATGGTTGAAAACCCACCGAATGGTTGTTCGATTTCCTCTCCGGCAGCAAAGAACCCGAGGTAGATAAATGCAGCAATAGCAACACCAGGGATGGTGTAGTAACCAAACTGGTTTACGAGTTGGAATGGAAGGAAGAATAGGTATAACCAAACGGTGCTGCAGAAGAAGGTCGTTAATCGGCTGTGTGACCAAGGAGAAAGATACCACATACTGCCTGATATGAACGGAATAGACGCTAGGATAAGGTAAAACGTCAGCACGCTACGAAGGCATGGAAGGTGTGGACCTTACTATGGTAGCGGGGTCGTAAGAATACGTTCAAGAGCTATCAAAACAGTGAGGACAACGCAAAGGAGATAAAGCAGGATGCGTACTGGACAAATTATCTTCAAAAGCCGAAATTAAACCAACCATGCCACCTAAACTCGTTCCTACACGGAAAGCGTCAGGATTGGGTGTGTGAATACCAAAAACGCGATACGAACCTGGTACGGTACCACGATCCTCCAAAACACTAAACCACTCGCTGAGGCAACGCAAAATCTCTAACGGCAAGTTCTCTCCATCATTGAAACCTTGCGGACGATGCCTAAGATGTTTGAACGAATGAACCGGTCCTCTCCACTTCCTTTCCCGATTCGAGAACTGCTGACTCGCATCATCCTATCAAATCGACGCGTCAGAGCCAATCACTAGGTAAACTAAGAACACGTACGTCAATGGTTGGTGGTAAAACCTCCAGGTGGGTTTTAGCAGACGGGGACATGCTCCTTTTAATCAACCCAGCCAAACCCGCAAATGGTATGAGTTCACCCGAGACTTTGTCAAGTATAGTACGTGGATTTGGTTGAGCCGATGGCAACAAAGGTCGATGTTGACTTTGCTCTGAAGCTGTTGACATGTCCGAACTATGCGAAGGAACACGGCGAAGGTGGCGGGGTAACATTGAGGAAGGGTCCACAGTGGTTGTAGATCCGTCAAAGGTACCGTATCCGTTGATTGGAGGGATGACCGGATCCTTGAAGTCAATGAGAGGTGATGGCGAAAGAGTAGAAGTGGACGCAGAAGGTTGTTGGGAGGTTGATGTTGATGATTTGGGTTCTGGGATTGGCGGCTGGGCGGAGATGCGTTGAGAACGTTTTGGAGTTGCAGCAGAAGATGCTGGGTGATGGTCAGACTTGTGCTCGTGCTGAATGATAATCAGTACAAGTGCTAGGTGATTACAGAAGGGCTTACGTCGTGCAACGGCCGAACCAGGTGGTAGAGATCCTCATAATAGATTCCAAGTTCGCCTATGACGAAATACCTCAGCTTTAAAGCCAGAAAACATGTATGAATGGTGCTGCGTACCACGAATATGGTGCTTGAGAGCAACTGAGAAACTGCAGACAATGTTAGAAGGAGAAAATGAGAAACAAAGTAATCAACGTACGCTTCAACCAAATCCAACGCCAATCGTTTCTCGTTCATCACCTTATAAAGCTCTTGACGTGACCGGTTTATCTCGCCCTTTGCGGTCTCCTCCGGAGTCTTGGGCGTAAGCCGAGGTGGGACATGGAACCAGATCAAACGACCCATGGTACGTGAGTTCTTGATGACGTCTGACCAACATGTTCGACCCATCCAATAGCGGTCGTAACTATAATACTGTTGAGCGCAAGCCATACCAGAAAATGAAAAAGGACGTACCCGCTCATAGCACGGTAGGATATCACGAAACCGATCACCACACCTACAAAACGGCATTAATGCATCCCGTCATTGCGCGCAACCGGACTGGGCATACCGAGCACCGTCAACATAACTGTCGGAATTTCTAATCTTGCATATCCTGTCATCGAAGCTGTCACAACAGCTATCAAGATGTTAGTTTGGTTGGATGGCCAGTATGACGTCGACGCTTTACCTGCTGCGAATATCGTATGCAATAAGACGGCCGGCCATATCTTCCAGATCTGTGAAAATCACGTCAGAAACGTCAAACTCAAACTGCGCTCGAAAGCACCTACCACAGAAGCACGTCCGAATGTCCACGCTATGAGGGTGTACGTGGGGATTCTTGGCACATGCTCAAGTGTTATCCCAGGTTGTGATGCTGGCATCAGAGGATGGTGCCCAGTGGCAGAGCGCTTGCTCTGAGCCCCATTTCTCGACATCTCTGTCGATTATCAGAGGGGCAGATATGAGAGAGTGAGGAAGGAGGAAGGAGGAGCTTTTACAACGCAAACATTGCGTCCCTGAACTGTTCGTTACTTACACAGCCACCCGGCGTTATACCTCGGGCCCGTTGGCCAGTCAGTTGTGCTTGACTGCCTGTGCTCATTGACACCGTAGACCGCAACTGTAACCCAAAAATTCGCCGCCAATCATGATCAACTTGGAAGAACCTCGCCTCGGAATCGTATTGGCAATCAATTGAACGAATACTCTAGCGCCTCGACGAAGGCAATCGGACAGCTCACGAACGATACTCCCTGATCACAGAATCTGGGACCTTATACTCGCCTATGGGCTCGTAATTATGGTCAAGGCTGCAGTTTTTGGTTCAGTCAGCAACGCCCGAGAAGGACCGTCAAGAGTCGAGATCTTACCCGAACGCTTGCGGTCCACCAGTCTGTAGTCCGATAGGAGTCCTCCACAATGGGTGACCCGCCAACGCGATGACTGGACTAGTGAGTTTGTTATCAACAATATTGTGATTGCTCACCTGTGACACGCAGACCGTAGCAATCTAAAGAATAATGTCAGTTTAGAGCCCCGAATAGGAAGCGCCCTTACATTCAGGAGTCCCCAGATGAGAACCACTCTGCGAGTCGAGAACAGTGATAAGATCTGGAACACTTGCGATGATCTATAAGGTACGTCAAACCTCAAGCTTTTCTGTCAACGCATTCACTTATACGGTTTGTTTTCCACTTCCGTCAACGATATAGGCATAGAGGTTCTCGTTCTGGAACGGGATGACGAGTTTCATATCGGAGTCTTGACCTTCAGAAATCCCAGCTAGATCTTCCATCTCCTCTTGTCGTAGCGGGGCTATATGGACTTCTCCCCAGGTAAAGCCTGCGCGCACCTCCTGCGTTTTGTTAGCCGACCTCTCAAATACAGCTGATGTGCGATGTATCATACCCGCGCTACATGAACAACCTTTCCCTTGAACAAGCACTTCCCATTTTGTATAGCTAGAAGAGCATCAGGTAAGCCGTTCATGTTGCTGCGATGGATGAGAGTGTATTCAATGGAACGAGTGAGTACCCACGTACTTTGTTTGCCTTGAAATCGCAATGGCTCGGCCGATTCTCCATGCTTGACTTAGACTGCGAGTAACACCGTAATCTCGGGCCTCCCGAACTTCGAGTGGCGGAGGGCACAGTGCGGCAGATGATCCCATCTCCGTAGTCACAACTCGCATGATGGATTCCACGTACTTATCTTCCTTGACCTTTGTCAAGAGCTGATAGGCATTTAGATGTGTATATGACCAGGACTTCGTATGAAGGACGTACCACAACATTTCCGTCTCCATCGGAAAGTCCGCAAGGAATCAATCTATATCGGTATGATAACCTCCTCTAATACCAAAGCAGAAGGAAGTCGCGTACGCGTTCGGCCGATCATACACGGCTTCGGTAAGGTCAGAATACGAGTCTCAAGGGGAAATATAACGAACCAGGCAACAGTTGGTTTAGCATTGGGTAAGCTTTAGAAAGTTAGAAGACATAGGTTCCTTCAATCAATATATATGCTGACACTCACCTCGTCCCATGAGATCGCCGTCGAGCGCTGGTATGCCATATGCGCTACCCGAATAGTCAGCAGGAGATGAACTCAAGAAAAGAGGATCGTACCCTGAAGTCACTAAAGAGAACATCCCATTTCCACCGCCGATCTCATCACTTATTGAATTATGAGACATGTCCCTCGTCTTCTAATCGAGGGACTTACCAAAGTGTGGCCACATATTCGTTGACACCACAATACTTCGCCAACTCCATCCCGACTAGTCGTAAAGGAGAACCCCCTTTTATGCGCTCTGATGTGACCGAAGGAGATCCCATATAGCCTAAGAATTACGAATAAGGCGTTGATAGGACACTGCGCGTCAATACGTACCCCCTCTGGAAACGAAGGCGTTTTCGTCTAAAGACTCGTAATCTACAATGGAAAGTTTGCCTCCATTTCGGAGAATTTGACGGCAGATGAGGTAGATTGGGTACGGTGACCCTCCTCCGCCCTAGAAAACAAGTGAGAAGATGGACGGACGTTGTTGTTCGACATACCGTTCCGAGAACCCCACAGCCTTCCATGATGAAAACTACGCAGGAGTTGACTGTTGAGTACTTCGAGTAGTGAGGGTTCACTTACACAGGTCGACCTCCGATACATTCCAGATATGCCCCTTGATTGCAGGCCGATAGTGAATATAGTCCACCTGCTCTGGGGTCCGAGAAATTGGCTCCACAAACTGATGCGTCCCCTCGTTACTGTCTGATAAATGCTCATCTTCAGTATCGTCGCTGTCTGCTTTCAAATGAGTTACGGCTGAAGCTAACTGTCCAACCGCTCGAACTATGATCCGTGTTGCTTGGTTGGTGACATACTATCGGGTTCATGACGATAAGTAGTTAACAAACCACGAATGACATCAATACGCACTTGAATCGGAAACACGTTTATTTCTACGACCCGAACAGTACCCTTGTCTGCACCCGCAGTTATTGCACGTTCGATTGCGATGATCTTGATCCTTTCAAGAGCCTCGTCAAGGCTCTTTCCTTGAAGGATCTCGACGGTGTCAACCTCTCCAGAGACACCTGCGATAGCGGCGCCCACGGCATTGGCCACTGTATGATAGTTTGGTTGACTCCATCTATATTAGAAGAGACGTCATGGAATCTGCACAAGAGGCCACTTACATGATCTGTCTGATTCCCTTCAAGTGGGTTGGTGCGACGATTGAGCCACCTCCAACAAGAAGTAAGTCGCAATCTTCCTGGCTAGTTTTCATCCTGTCAATCGCATTCTATGGTATATTGATATCAGCGTTATCGACTCGGTAGGTCCTCAAACCGGCCTACCTCGAGCGTAATTTTGATCACCTTTTGCGTGTCAATGACCAAGGCCTCGTCCAGATCCTGCAGCTTATTACGGTCGCCAATTTCTTCAACTCCCAACCGGACTGCAATATCTGTCGCTGTCAAAGTTTGGCCTCCGAATACATAAGCCTCTTGAGAGATCTAAAAGATATCTAAGTACGTTTGGAATGGATTTGAGTTGAAGGATCACTCGCATAGTGTCCTACGGAGTCGGGTCCCACGGAAACACGGCCGTCCAGTCCAGCTCTGACTTTTGAACCACCCCCAAGCCCGATAGAGTGGAGATCTGGCATGGAGAAGCTAGCGCTCATATCAGTATTTGGTATTCTTTCAATCAGGTCCAACTCAAACTTACTTTGTTCTGACCCCAGCGACTTGAGACGTTGTGAGATATGATCTCTCGACGAAGGGATTCACACTTACTCTCGACAAATGCAGACGCTTGTCGCGGAAATCCGCTGGGAAGGAGCACACCAATATCCGTGGTAGTACCTCCAATATCCATAACCAAGGTACTCTGTCGTTGTTCTTTTGCGTCAAGGTTAGCAAGGTAGGAGGCTCCACGCATGGAGTTTGTGGCGCCAGATGAGAACGTTCGTATGGGCAACGCAGCGGCCTGTTTGGCGCTGATGACGGTTCCATCGTTCTTCACAAGGTCAGCATCCTATACACCTGACCCAAATCGGACCTGAATTCACCTGGGTTAAGTAAAGCGGACAGGATAGATGCAGCCGTCTCATGGCCCTTTTGTATGCTCGGATGGTTGTCCGAGCAAACCGTAAAAGCGAGGCGTTCAAGATGGAAGCATTCTCCCTCTCGAGGAGACCGATGTGTCCAACTGAACGATCGTCAACGCCCTTCCTAAGCGTATCATAACGTTTACAATACTTACCATCGCGAGAGCAGACAATATTGACAGTTGGTCCCAACTCCCTCTGCAGGATCTCCCGAACTTTATATTCGTTCCGACCTGTCAGGTCGAGAGGTGCATCTTGGGCGTTCGTGAGAGAAAGCTCAGGATAAGGGCGAAGAATGGGAGCATACAGACACCGACCAAGACGATGTCCTTCAGACCTTTTTGTAGGATGATCTGTGCTTGCTGTAGTATTTCTCCTTCGTCTATCTCGTTTATCGGTCGTCCATCGCTGCAGATGCACCATATGAGCGTCATTCAAGGGATTTAGATTGATGACTTACATCTGGAGCCCCCCCTTAAGAACCGCGGTGTAGCCGGAGATGATGAGCTTCAGGTCTTCCGGGAAATCAATGAACTTTATGCAGAATGAGTGGATGATTCGTGGCACGAGCAACATAAAACCTACTGGTGGACATTCTTCCGTATACGGGGCCGCAAGGCGTAGAACGGCAACCTTGGACAACTTAGACGCGTCAAGTTGAACGACCGCGTTCACGAAATGCTGGTCGACGAAGTCAATAACCTCCAAAGCTTATGTGTTACGAAAGCATCTTTACCGTTGTGCCAATGGTCAGACTAAGAATCCTCTGAAGTTCGTCTGGTGTAGTCTGGGAAAGTTGGTCCAATACACGTCGAACAGCAAGTTCGATCCCAGTGGTAACATCTTGAGTTGTCTCCGTCTTATGAAATGCAACAACGTCAGGAGTGGACGCTGAGCCAATCTTTAGTATAACACCGTCTGTGTTCGTCCCTAAACACTGATATAGGTGAGTGTATGCACTCCAGCGAGATAAGCTCACCTCCAACATCAACGCCAATCCGGTACATGTATACTACAGTAGATAGGGACTGGAAAACGTGATAAGGTGGAGACCTGCCAATGGATAAGACGTCGTGAGCACATAATACCAGAAAAGAAGACCGCCTGCGAAACTCGCAGGCTATCACATGATGCATGATGGCTCATGTAGTGGAGGGCAAATGCCACTCAAATTGACAAGAAAACTCAAACCACGCCTAATAGGACTGCGCTGTGATCGGAGAACGTCTCCGAAGAACGCGGCAGGTATTGCAGTATCTTGCGAGAAGAAAAGTACAACATCGCATGCTGTAGTCCGTTTGACCCTCCTCAGAGTTGGCAGTGTAGATCGAACCTCCATCTAGCCTCTGAGTCCGAAAGGGAGACCCAGTGGCCGTAATTGCTACTGAGTTGTCGTGCAAGAAAGATTAGAGAATGACGTACTCTTTTCATGTTGTGGCGTTTGCCAACAAGGTGGAACTCTCGGAGGTTTTTAGGTGAATCGAAGAAGGTAGTGAAAATGTACAGTGTGCCGATACGTGTTGTGGGGCGAATCGATATCGCTCATCGATGCAGTTGGTGTCGATAATGTTGTCTGAGAATTTCTGCCAAGGTCATAGAAATGATCCCAGTCAGAGGCCTTCTCTTTGGGATCTGGACTATCACCTAGCCTCGGGGATAGCTGAGATAACGGACTATGCACAAAAAGGCAGTGAGTAAGTTTTTGGAAGAGCGATTTAAACGCGCTGAGACTGTATTAAGCACCAAAGAGAGTTGGTTGAAGGCATCCGTTCATTCTCTATTAGAGATAGGAACGGGTCGCGCCTAATTTCAGGACAGCATCGACGTCAGCTCTGTCGAAGATGCCGTGAGGTCAGAGAATGAAATGCCATACCTCAACCATACCTATGACACAGCACTGCATATCGTATACTTTTTGTCAGGTTTTCAGGACACCGCCGTTTTCTAGAGAGAAATAGATGGCTGGTAACACTCATTTGGCTCGTGAGTACGGCAGGTATATGACCTACAGACAAACCGAGAGCAAGAACCCGACCAGAACGGGTTGAAGACCAGGGTGGAGTGCCAAACTTTGTTTGCTCCACTTTGGCGCTTGATTGAAAATTTGAACGCCAAGGACCCGGCCTCTCCGCTGACCTATCCTCATACTCATACAGGATTCACTCTGGTATATAAGATGTCGAAGGTTCTACCTTCCTAGTCACCTTGTTGCTCGCAGACTCGGAAGCGATGGATACCACACCAACCCCAATTACTTCCGAGTCGCCACAGAACTCATCCATCTTGTCTAACAGCACGACCACGGCAACTTGCAATTCCACTACTCCGAATATCTCTCAAGAGGGGTCAGACGTTGTAAAGCCCTCTGATTCACCGATCAGCGAGAAATGGCCAGATGGAAAACGCAAAGCTTGGCAATTTTACATCCTTCGCATTAGTGCGGCTTTCGCACTCTTAATTGCCCCTTGGATCTTTCATGGCGTTGTTGTCCACAGTGGACAATTGGCCTTGAGTCGTCCAGTTGCGGAAAAGGTCGCCAAGAACCCTCAAACAACAACCCAGGTTGTCGTTACCCTCGCAGGGATCGTGTCTATGGCGGTCACCTTTCTCTTCGGTGCAGCTGTGGTGTGTGTTGCTCAGAAGTGGGTCACCACAGCCACGCAGGTGCCTACTGGGCTAGCTAATTCCGAGGTTTTGGCCACGGAACAAAATAACGAGGCGAACAGCGACAGGTTGAAGCGCACTGTAAGGATCAAGCACCTAGCGAGACTTGCAAACATAGGAGGCTTACGACCCGTTTTTGCCTTCAATTCCTGGAGGGCAGTTGGGGTATCGATTGTCGCTGTGCTGCTCTACGTGGCCTGCAATCAAGCCCTTGCTGGTATTTCGGCCATGTTCACACCCCAACCCCTTAGCTTGACTACCGCACTGACCGGCTCAGAGGTCGATTTCTCTTCGACGAATCCAACATGTCTCGATTGGTATGAAGCAAATCCTCCTCCACAAGTTTGTGGCTACGTTGTAAGTATTCTCAATGTTTTTGCACTGCAGTCCCGGTAATCCTCATGTCAGAATAGTGGTGGAGTTACATTCACCACATGCCTGGGGGAAAATCAATTGTTTGATGTGATTCAAGCTGGTCGTGATAATGCGGTAAGTGAACATAGGCTTGGAAAAGCGTAATTCTCAATCTCACTCCATAGGCTCTGGTGCGTCCTTCGGTGCCAACTATGTTTCCCCGAATGAATGGCATCCGCTTCCTTGGATCATTTCCAGGCGTCCTCCTCACCGGTCCAAATGGACTGAATTTCAGCCACGTTTTTACTGATAATCCTCACGCCTTTTCGGATTCGCCAATCCCCGGAATATCCTACAACTACAGTCTCCCTCTTCAAAGTACCTCGATCAGTATAAGCTGTGGATATCAAGACACCACGATTCTGGGAGTTCATCTCGTCGATGATCTCCTGCAGTGGAATGCCTCATGCCCTCCTAGCACTTCGGACTTCCTCCTATACAACAACTTGGACCCCTATTGGACCTCTCCGTCGAATTTTACAATGGATGTCTGGGCGTGCAAGCAGGATCTTACATTTAATGGTTCTCTAGGTTATTCCCTCTACCTTCGTGGGGTCAACCCCTACCTCCAAACCATTGGCAATACGACCTGCATAGTCAATGTTGCCCTTGCTGACTACACAATCGAGTACCTCGGAGCCGTTGAATATTTCACTGCCGTTCAAGGCCCCAATGTCACCGAGCGAGCCAGCGAACCTTCTAGTGTGTTCGCTGAGGTATTTGATGAGGTAGTTCGGCGCAATGTGGACCTTGTGATCAATTCGCAGACGGTAAACACAGGCAATCTCGTCACAGAGATAATGCTTGCCAATGGTGCTGAATATTACGGCTTGGATCAGATGTCTCGTGATAGCAAGTACATGGCGATCTTTTCCGCCATCCTCCAAGGCATGCTGGACTATCAAGTGAGTTATCCCGCTACATATGTACAGTATTGAACCTTTTCTCACTGTGTTTGGTTTTAGGCTGGTTATCTCCGTTTGCTTTACAGCGGGGAGGACTCAACGTTGCCTCAGAATTGCTTTAGGGCTATTAACGGAACTGTATCCTACCCCGGGGTCGGGTGGAGCGCCCATGCCGGACAATTCAACCCCTCCGGCGGCATATACCGTTATGCTATTGATTACGCTGGTGCTATTCGTCACGGCGCTCTGTATGCCTGAACGTTGGGACTCGTGGAACCCCATGGACCCCACTGAGTTGTGCGCCGCGGCGTCCAGGGGAGAGCTGATATTTCTAAACTCTGGGGAGAGGGTCAAGGACGCTAAGAATAGACAATTTGTTCGTACACCGACCATGGTCTAAGGATACGTCGTTTACACCTTCTTCAGCCAATGTCTGATTTTTATTTTTATTTTTCTGTTGCAACGGGTGGAATTGAAGGGAAAAAACCGAGACGACCCGGTTTGCCTTGGAGTCAGTGTGTGCCGTTCAACTTTAGTGCTCGTTTGTCTTTGTTGACGGATCCTTGCCTCCATCTCCGGATCCGACTACAACAGTCTGATGTACAATATCAACAACAAAGTTGGCGAATAACCAGCATGCAGGTATATATTCGGTGATCAATTATCTTGTATCGATTCTAACCATCGTTGGCGTCGGACCCGGTGACTGTATTTGCGAACAATGGAAACCAAACTTGGCTTCACTGCAAACATATATGGTCGTCCGGATCCGAGTCGGAGGATCTCCATTGCACCGACATCATCTGCGAGGAGACCGGTCTTACAAGGAATGATGAACGACTTGACATCAAGCCTTAAAAAGAGGACACTTGGACCACCAAGCTCGCTGGGAAGCGGAAGCACGCTCAAGGTTTGACTTGAATCGTGCCACGCTCCATCTGTAACGGATTGGTTGCTCGGTATTAACTCCTTTCGTATTCACTTACATTTACCATATGATTTCTATCACGGACTCGAGTAGTTACCATATTTGATTAGAACTATACAGTACCTCTACCTACGAGTATATAAGGACTCGAGAGATGTTGTAGCTACCCCAACTTATCGAATAACGAAAACTTACTACAGTTCTATCCTTGTTCTTTGAGTTCTCGTGTAGCAGTCTTCGGATTGTTACATCTTTTGAACTGCCCCCAGTTTTCACCTACATCTCTCTAACCCTCTACTCGTTCCCCCCAACCCTTTCCTCATAACTTCCAGTGGAGAAGTCCGGGCTGATCACCCAGTACCATCCCTGCTCGCCGTGTTTGCAATGGCCTCTAAACCCCAACCTCATTATGCTCTCCGTGGTCGTAACCCTGCACGGGGAAACGATGCTTCTGCCGACGTAGACGTGTCGAGCACGACTCCTGGTGCTGGAAACACCGGAGTAACTGTACCTACTGCTTCATCAGTATCTATGGGAGCGGGTGGTGCCGCTAACCCTGTTGACCCGTCGTTTGCGCAAACGAAAGAATTGTCCGATAGTCCCGCTGGTAGTGAAAGCGGAGACGAGTCCGGAAGTGACGGTAATGCTGACGCCGTCGACGCCAATTATGTGACCAGTACCACGCCGCCGCCGAAAGTGAAGTTAGAGCCACCTCCAGTCGAGAGGAAGCGCCAGAAGTTCCAGAGGTCGTTCAGCCTGGATTCGAGATCCCCTAGTAGTAAACGTGTATCAAAACATGTTGGTATAGTCGAGACGAGTGGTACTCGCCTATCTGATGAGGAACGTGATGTAATTAAACACTCACAGGCTGATCGCGAGGCTAAACGAGCCGGTAAGATGACGGACCCAAAGAATTGGGGAAACATTGATTGGTCTGGTGATAAGACCAAGGCTGCGGATCAGCAAGCGTTGATGGCAGAGATAAAGGACAAGAAGGCTCACAGAGACCGGAAGAGCACTCCTTTGACGAAAGGAGATAAGAGCTCGACTTACAAGAGCCCGAGTAAACCATTAACACATGGTCTGAGCAAATTAATTGATAAAGTGACCGGTGATATGATGAAGGAAAATGCACCTAAGCCGAAGGAGGGTAAGAAACCCAAGGAGCGTTTTGCAACGCCATATGATCAGTTGAACCGAGACAGTTCGCTGGGACAAGTCTTCAACAAGATTGAGACCTCGAAAAAGGGTGGTGACCCTAGTGATAGCAGCAGTAGTGATACGGATAGTAATCCCCCGTCGAAACCAGCAGGGTCACCTCCGGCGTCGTCAGACGAGGAGTCAGGAGATCCATTTGATCCGACTGATCCGTCTAGCTCGTCATCAAGTTCGGATGATGAAGGCGGAGACGGAGGTAGACCGTCGAGGAGCTCGAAAAAGCCAAAAAAGAAATCTAAAAAGAAGTGCTTGATTAAGCCCCAGCCTCCTGACGTGTATGATGGCGCGGTCAGCTGGCAGCTATTCCAGAAGTTCATGTCAGAAAGCATAGACTACGTGACTGATGGAAACGTACCAGAAGAACGACAAGTAGCCGTCATATCTCGATACCTAAGGGGGAAAGCATCCACCTTCTATCAGGAATCAGTCTCGTTGACACGTAAACAATGGAAACTGAGTAAATTCTTCAAGAAATTGTTGAATTACTGTTTCCCGCACACTTACCGTGCTAGCCAGCGTGAACGTCTCGAAAGTTTCCATCAAGGGAATAAACCCGTTAGGGAATTCATTTCCGAATTGAAGTTATTGATCCTGAATGTCGGAGAGATCAGTCAACGAGAACAGATCCGTAAACTGTGGTACGGCCTGAAGGATGATATCCAAATCAAACTGTGGGATAAGGGACTTACTCCAGACAGTTCTTCGTGGAATAAAATTGTCCGATCAGCTGAACGCCATGAGCAGGCGCTGATCATCGAGAATAATCGTCGAGCTAGACGAAATCATGGTCAGCCTCATGTGAATCATCAACCGGATCACCGACAACGTACCCCACAAATTAACATGATCGGTCACCATCGTTCGAGGAATGGTGGTGGACGCTTTAACCACCATCAACCCCGACCTTCGGGTCCACCTCCTCGTCCTCGAGGTAACTTTAATCGACCAAATACCCGCCCTGCGTACCGTCCTTCTAACCCGGGTCGTCCGCCTAGTTACAACGACTCTGGACCTTCTCGTTTCACTGGCAGGTGTTACCACTGCCAAGAATACGGTCATTTCTCGCGAAATTGTCCAAGAGCTAATACTGTACGCACCTCAGCTCCAAGACCACCGGGGTTAAGCAACTCGCACATTGGAGTTGGCAGGTCTTCAAATTCGCAACGAAGGACGTTGACAAAGGCCACTGAAGGGCTACATGTTAACTCGATCTTCCTCGGAATGGTCGGTACTGATGGCGGATCAGGCGATGAGTACTTTGATGAAAACGCGACGCAGCTTCAGCGTCCGGGAAGTCGTTCATCTGCATCGTCAAGTCAGTATTACATGTCAGATTCGGATGATGCAGACGATGATGATGACGAACCTTTACTCTGGTTGAAGAGTGATATTCCCGACGGTGTTTGGGACGTCGAGAACTTGCCGACTGATGATCTAGTCGATCCGGCTTACCAGCGTATAGCCCAGGCGCAGGAGAATGACCTACTTGGTTTACCAGGTGTACTTGAGGTCTTGTTGGTGAATTGCCGACACATATTTGGTGGACGTGATTTGGGGAAAGTCGGTGACCCCATCGGGGCGTATAGCTCTAGAATCCTGGATGATTCAGCACCGTATCCCGGAGATTCTACAGACAGTATCATCAAACCTTTTGGTCGGTTTTGGGTCTTCCGTCACAACGCTACGGAACATGTTGTGTTGGACACGTTCAGGAATGCATCGTGGTACATTGAAACTAGCCTAATTGAACACCCACACTTTTCTGTCGTTCGTTGGTATGCAGACAGGTGTTCAGAACTTGAGGGCCTACCTCCTGCGTCGGACGTCGCATTCGACACTTGTTGGTTGTCTGATGTCATGGACCCTTGGGTTTGGAATGCTGCGAACATCCTAGAGTATGGCGTACCCTATGCCGGTGATCGTCCGTTTAGAAAGGCAAGGGGAGATACGCCTATCGCAGGCCGACGTTTCAGAATTCGTCAGTGGGACATGTTAATGGGGACGTACCAGATTTGGGATTACCTCCGATCGGCTGCGATGATCGTTCCCAAGTTCATTATGCAGGACCCGAAGTTTGATCTTGCTGAATGGTACGACCAGAAGCTCAGCCCTCGTAACGTGGCTGGTTCTCAGCTATGGGAATGTGAGATGAGTTCTCAGGTTCGCGGGTTCTACACACCTGCCCCGTTATCCAAGATCATGAGCCGAAACGGCGAGGCAGCCAAAATAGTCTCTAGACTAGAAGTAGCAAATCAGCTATCTGAAGGAATAAAGAAGATATGGAAGCGTCGTAACTACAACACCGCAGAGGTTGAAAACACCTCTGAAGTTAGTCATATCTGGGCTGCTAACGCCGTCGAGATGACCCATAATTTAGAAAGGAACTCTGTCTATTCCAAGACGGAGGGACGTAACCTACCTAAGCCGTTGGTAGTGACCGTTGCCTTGGAAGGCCATCCAGTTCGTGCACTTGTGGATTCGGGATCTATTGGTGATTTCGTATCATCAAATATTGTTGAACAGTTAAAGCTACGACGTAAAGAATTGGACGTACCGATCTCGTTGAACTTAGCTGTTCAGGGATCTAAAACCAAGGTTAACTATTCCGTTAAAGCACGGATGCAATGTCTAGGTATCAACGGTGATCGTGATTTCTTCGTTATCAATACACGCACCTATGATATGATTCTCGGTACTCCGTTCTTGTGGCAACACCAAGTCTCGATGACGTTGAACCCTCCAGCGATGTCGATCGGTAGCGAGGAAGCTATTCCTATTCCAAAAGGGAAGGGCTTCTTGACGCTGGTTTCAGCTTCCATGGCCGTCGAGCAGGATAAAGTTACCACTACAAGGGAGGCGTTAATTGACTACGCTGAACCACTGTTCAAAGGTGCCGGAGAAACTGGCCTACCTCCGTTTCGGGCTATTAATCATCACATCCCGCTGATTGACGAACGGATAAGGTATCCGTGGCGCCCGTCTAGGTGCCCTGAACCTTTGTTATCACAGTGGGTTGAGAAACGAAAGGCTTACCTCAAAAGTGGCCGCTGGCGCATCACCACATCAATGAACACCGTCCCGATGATGTTTATTCCTAAGCCGGGGAAACCTGGTGAACCAGTTCGTCTCAGAACACCGATTGACTTACGAGCTCGGAACACTAACACACGCAAGTTGGCATCACCGTTACCAGATATGGAAGGGATTTTGAGGCGTGCTGCGAGGGCGGTGTATCGATCTGTAATTGATGGGCAAGATGCGTATGAACAGATTCGGATAGTGGATGAAGATGTCCACAAATCGGCTGTGAACACTCCCGATGGTAACATCGAGAGCCTGGTTGTTCAAATAGGTGACTGTAATGCCGCCGCTACTTATCAAGCATTGATGACTTACCTATTTGCAGCTTATCTAGGTGTGTGGATGGATGTCTACCTTGACGACATCATTGTTTACTCGAATACACTAGAAGAACATGCCGAACATATCAAGGTGATTATTGACATATTACGTCGAGAAAGACTTTACCTGAGTCGTAAAAAGTTCCAGATCCTCCTCGAAGAAGTTCGTATACTAGGGCGCATCGTTGACAGCTCTGGCATCCGGATGGACCCCGATAAGGTCGACGCGATCGTACGCTGGAAGTCTCCTACCAATAAGGAGTTACTCCGCGGCTTTCTAGGTGCTGCTGGTTTCCTGGCAGACGATATCGATCGGATTCGGATTCCAATGGGTGTACTTTCCCAGTTGACGGGTGAGTCGGTTCCGTTCAGGTGGGGATACACTGAACAACGCGCCTTTGAAGATGTTAAACATTTGGCGACGGTTTGTCGGGATCATCACCGTAAACCACTTGATTATACCAAGGACGCACCTTCTATCAACGTCGTCACTGACGGTTGTGTCACTGGGATCGCCGGAGTTGTTAGCCAAGGTGAGGATTGGCGTACGGCTAAGGTTGCTGCATTCTACTCAGCGAAGCTGAACCCCGCTCAACAGAATTATCCTGTTCACGAGATTGAGATGTTGGCCGGTGTTGAAACGATGCTGAGGCACCGGGACATCCTACAAGGTGTGAAGTTCCGTTGGTACACGGATCACAAATCATTAAAGTTCTTACTTACCCAGAAGTCGCTCTCCTCTCGTCAAGCACGCTGGATGGAGAAGCTTGGGGAATTTGATTTTGAAGTTATTCATGTGGCCGGTACCGAGAATATCTTGACTGATGCGTTATCACGCCTGTACTCGTTTGAATCGTCTGGAACTGTTCGTGCACGTTCGGAATATACGTATCATGATGTTGTTGACAACAGTGATCTTGACCGAATCGAAGTGACAATGCCCGTGTTGACAGGACTCGAAGCTAATGCTGTTGAGACTCGAGCTCAACGAAGATTAAAGGAGTCGAGTCGGAACATACCAGTGGCGAGTAGCAACGAACCCCTGAGTAACGAGAACAGTAGATTCGCGTCGGAGACCCCTGAGACGCGAATGGAGGGGGGAGAAACCCGCCAAAGTGATGTTCAACAGCAGGAGAAGCTGTATATTCGCATTCCTGGTCGAGTTGAACGAGAGAAACTGAACTTACGAGAGAAAGAAAAAACCCAAACAGCGCCCAGCGCTGAGGACGGCATCTCTCACGAAGAAGACAGCGTGAGCTTGGTAGCATTACCAAGCGGAAGCATCAGCGGGATTGACCTAAAAAGGGAACTCACAGGTCAATACAGTAGAGACTCGTTCTATAGCAAAATATTGGAAGCTCCTAAGCAGTACAAGAACTTCGTGGTGAAAGATAATCTTGTGTTCATCGTCGAGAACGGCGGTGAGAGATTGTGTATCCCTGATGTCCAAATCGGGAAACGATCTGCACGCGAGATCTTGATTGATGAGGCACACTCAATTCTAGCTCACCTGAGCACGCGTAAAACTCTAACATATCTACGCGAGTATGTTTGGTGGAAGGAAATGAACAAGGACGTTGAGTCCTTCTGTAAGTCATGTCAGAACTGCCAACGCAGTAAACCATCCAACCACAAGCCGTATGGGTTGTTAAACCCTCTCGAGGTTGCATCAGAACCTTGGGAATCAATTGGGATTGATTTTGTGGGACCGTTACCCGAGTCGAATAATCGGGATGCGAGTTTTGACGCCATCACAGTGGTAATTGACTTGTTGTCCGGGATGGTTCATTTGGTTCCGAGTCGAACGAACTACACAGCTCGGAACGTAGCGGAATTAGTATTTTCGGAGGTATACAAACTCCATGGGTTACCTAGGTCAATAGTTAGTGACCGGGACTCACTGTTCACTAGCGAGTTCTGGAAGCACCTGCACAAGTTGATAGGCACTAAGTTGCGCATGTCGAGTGCATATCACCCCGAGTCTGATGGAGCCACGGAACGGGCAAATCGTACAATCACACAAATGATCCGACAATGTATTAACCCCAATCAGAAAGATTGGGTAGCCAAACTCCCCGGCATCGAGTTTGCTATCAATAGTGCTCGCTCGGAAAGCACTGGTTATGCTCCATTCTTCCTTAATACAGGTCGAATGCCACGTACTTTGGTATGGGATTACGCTGGAAAGGACGAGTACCCCGGAGTTCGAGCATATGCATTAAAAATTAAGTCGGCCATCATGGCAGCCCATGATGCAATCTTGGCGTCGCGTGTTAAGCAGACACGGGACGCTAATCGTCGACGGAAGACGGCTCCATTCGAAAAGGGAGACCTCGTGTACCTTTCTACAAAGAACATTTCATTTCCGAAAGGTTTAACTCGGAAGTTCTTACCGAAGTACATTGGACCATACAAGATCCTCGAAAGTTTTGATAATAACTCGTTTAAGTTAGACCTACCATCAAGATTAAGACAACGAGGAATACACGACGCATTTCACGCGTCCTTACTTCGAGTACACGTACCTAATGACGACCGTTTGTTTCCTGGTCGAATGGAAACCCAAGTCGCAGACTTCGAGGGCGAAAAGGAGTTTGAATGGGCAGTGGAACGCGTCCTAAGTCATTCTGGGACGGGGACAGACTCAGATTTCGAGCTGAAGTGGAAGTCCGGGGATATCACCTGGCTACCTTATGCCAAGGTACGAGAATTCAACGTGTTACCTGCGTATTTCGAGGTATTAGGAATCAAAGAAATTACCGAACTCCCAAAAGGAAATGGTAAACCACCTCGAGATGACCCACAAGTCTCGTTGAGTACAATTTCTGTAGAAATCAATCAGGAAGAAGATCAGACCGAAATTCCGAAGGTTACCTTATCCATGCTTACCTCGTTACCCGATTCTTCTCTCTCTCTCGTAGCTATAAAACCCCCCATACTTTCCTACTTTTCCCCCAGCATTCTTCCCTGCTCTAGCCTACAACTCTACCTTCTGCTCTTTACACTCGTCCTCACCATCCTCACCTCCCTGCTCGTCGTCATCACCTATCCAACAGCGACCATGCCTTCCAACTCCACCATCCTTAACCGCTTCGGCATCGAGGGCAAACTTAAATGCCTCTTTCGCGACAACAACACGTTCTACCAAAAGCATCCCAAGTCAGGACCAGTCTACACGTACGACGTATCTCAAGTCAAGGCTTACCTGGTCTACGACAAAGCCATCCGCGAGAAGAAGGTTCACTTCAGTGACCCTATCCCTGGTGGTTACAGTCTGTTCGCCGACTGGTTCAATCAGGGCGAGACTGGCACTAAATGTCGTTTTGCGACGCAACACGCTACCACGGGTGCCTGGATCTTAAACGGACCGCCGATCGACGCCAACCTAATCACGACGGAACGTCATAACCAGGTCGAGGATGATCCCGAGCTAATTAGCCTCGGCATCGTACTCCCTAGCAAGGGCGGCGTCAATCGTGCCTTTACTCAGGCTATGCGCGAGCGGTTCCTACTCTCGTCGTCGGTCCCAACTCCCCCTCAGCCCGTTGTCCAACAACCTAACCACTACCATCCATACAACCATCGCGGAAATCGTCATCGTGGTACGCCGTTTAATCCTTCGCGTGGTCGTGGAGGTTTCGGGTATAGTGGTCGCAAAGCCAAAGCCGAACAACCTGATTACAGCGCTCCCTTCTTTATGAAGGATGACCCCAACGCCGTTCTCTTCTCCCCAATCCCCGGATTGCACGCAACTCCTTCAGAGGACACTACCTCTCAGACACCTAACCCCGGAGCATATTCATCCCTTACCAACTCCTATCCGGATTCTTCGGCCATCTCTAACGCCCCTAGCCCTATGAGCATCTCCACCACCATCGGTCACGGCCCAGTCATCCCTACCTCCTATATGACACGCTCACAGTTACCCCAGTTCAAGAAGAACAAAGTTGATCCAGTGGGCGAGGACGTCGACGCCGAAGGAGAACTCGAGGACTATGGAGATAGCGTCGAAAAGGACGTTCAGATGGAAGAAGAAGACGGCGAGATTAACATCATCACCGAAACCGCCGTCGTTGAAGCTTAGAGGTCTAGACGACCTCTGGAGGGGGGTATGTAACGGATTGGTTGCTCGGTATTAACTCCTTTCGTATTCACTTACATTTACCATATGATTTCTATCACGGACTCGAGTAGTTACCATATTTGA